>SJYX01018808.1:38-14385 GCA_006410675.1 Oreotragus oreotragus | reverse complement strand
CAACTCTTCGCGACCCCATGGACTGCAGCCCACCAGGCTCCTCCCTCCATGGGATTTCCAGGCAAGAATACTGGAGTGGGTTGCCACTGCCTTCTCCGTCACATTCACTACTATATATAAAATAGATAACCAACAAAGACTTATTTTATAGCACATGGAACTATATGCAATGTTTTGAAATAACCTATAAGGGAAAATAATCTGAAAATACATATATATTTATATGTATAACTATATAAATAAAACTGAGGCACTTTGCTATACACCAGAAACTAGCAAAACATTGTAAATCAACTATACTTCAACTCAAAAAAAAAATTTTGTCTAACATCATAAGGTCTTTTCAGAAGATTCTCTCCTTCTAAAAGAAAGAATCACAGAAACTCACTACACGAAAGACCTATACTTAGGAAATTATGTAACAGCCTTTGGTGTTGATGATGTGTGGCATAGGAATACCTCGTGTAGATCCTTCTCTAAACACCCAAAGCACTTTATTATACCTCCTGTTTGCCACAAGATACAGAAAAGGGGAGAACAAAATACAAACCCAGGAATCCTGCATCCTCCCTTTTTGCTCTAAACAATTATCATACTGATTTCAGAAGAAAGCAGGAAAAAATGAGCAGTCCCGTTGCTCGCGCCATGGTTCTCAACAGTTTGCCATCATACGCATTTGAAGATCTTGCTTCTTTCTCTCCTGCCAACACAGGAATAGGAGGCAGAGCAGCCATGAGGGATATCAGGAGAATTTGCTTTCTCGGTCTTAAGAAGAGCCATTCCATTTCTTGCCTGAAGTTTAACTCGATTATGCATTCATTAAAGACGAGTGATGGTGATGATTAAACAAAAACATCTTTAAAATGCAGAGTTCATTTCAGCCCATTTGGTTTTGTTACACACAAATTGGATTTGCATCGCATCTTGCACAGCAGGTACTCCACTTGAAATCAAAGACAGATGCTTTTATGGGATTAAAAAGAAAACCTAGGAGGAGGGGGAGAGGGCGAGAGATTGAGATATTTTTGCATTTCAGTAATAATGGCTCCAAAATGAAATTGCGATCATATTACTGCTTTATCCATATAAGTGTTGGGGCTATAATTAAAAGGAAACAAGAGCCCCCCATATAACTTGAATCATCGTCAAAGAAGAACATTTAATTTGCAGGGGGAAAAATGATTTTTCCCATAAATGTCTAATAATACCTTAGCATATTTGAAATTTAATCATAAGTGGCTTAGAATTAAACCATTTGAATTATTACTGAAACATTTCAAGTGGTGACATTAAATGCTTTGTTTGAAATTAGCCATTAATTCAAAAGTCTTCTCCAGTGCTGCTGTGAGAGTTTAACTCCTTGTCTGTAAACAGAAGTTCCTGGTTCTCACACTATATAATTAATCTTCATACCTCTACAATGCTCACATTGCTGGCTGTTTACTCTGGTATCTTTGGTTCAATGATGCCGGACAGTATGATTTTATAACTGTTACTATCTCCTGTTTTAAATTTGTATATACTCATCAGTATTAGAGCACTAAGTAAAGAGGGCAGAACTGACAGAAGCCCTGTGTAGCTCACCTTCCCGTTATTTCCAAGACGTTTTGCACAGTGCTTCTGGGGAACCTCTAATGTCTTGCAGAGTGTCTGACTCTTTAACAGCATATGAGCCTTTCTTGTCTACTTGGTATTTGCATCTTGTGGTGGATAGATTGCGCTGGTGATCCCAATTACTGGCCCTCCTGGTCTAGGCTCTTTGCAATATTGCAGATCTTCCCATGAAGAGGTAGAATCTATTTCCCCTACCTTTGAAATCTGGGCTCAACTTGTGATTTGCTGTGGTCACCAGAGTTTGGTGAAAAGGATAATGTGTCAGTTCTAAGCCAAGGTTCTGGAAGCCTTGCATAATCACTGCTTTCTCTTGATTCTGCAATGAGAAGAGAGCTAGCCTGATGAAAAATGGGAGATATCACCCCATAACTCCTGCCAACATTCAACCTACCCCCAGAAGCATAGCTGCTTAGCCAAATGAAACTGATCACAACCAAGACCAGAAGAACTGTGTGGCCATGTTAAGACCAAATAAATTATTAATCTGGAGGATATTTTGTTACACAGCAATGGGTAGTGATACACAGCTGCATCATTTAATTTGGACTTCAATGATGAATAAGATTTCTGATACTTAGCACATCTTTGTGTCATAGTATGTGTTGGTATATGTTTAATAAGTATGTATTGATTTATAATTGGGAGAATATTCATTTATCTATTTTAGTCTGTGGATCAATACGTTCTAATAAACTCTCATAGCATGTAACTATCCCTTCCACACTTAATGTAGAGTGCTTGGGGCTGGGGGAAACCAGAAAAAAAGGCATTGTGCTCCATTCTTTTTCTCACTGAGAATATCACACACGAAAAATGACCCAAGAACATAGATAAAGGATTTATTGAAGAAAGAAGTCAGCCTCATCAGCATGTATATTAATTGGCTTGAAAATTCATGTGAAATTGTATCTGGATGAGGCTTACCATGTCAAAACCTTCATGGGGGACTTCCCTGGCAATCCAGTGTCTAGGACTCTTCACTTCCAGTGCAGGGGGCACACGTTCCATCCCTGGTGGGGATGGAGCAACAAGGTTGGACCTAGAGAGTATCAAACTGAGTGAAGGAAGATGTCAGAGAAAGACAAATATATGATATCACTCATTTGTGGAATCTAATTTTTTTAGTGATATAAATGAACTTATTTGGAAAAAAGAAACAAAGTCACAGATATCAAAAACAAACTTATGGTTACCAAAGATAAAACATGAGGGGATGAAATAAATTAGGAGCTTGGGATTAACATATACACACTACTATATTTAAAATAGACAACCAACAAGGACCTACTGTATAGCACAGGGAACTCTACTCAATTTTCTGTAATAATCTACACAAGAAAACAGTCTGAAAAAGGATGAACATATGTATATGTACAACTGAATCACTGTGCTGTACACCTGAAACTAACACAACATTGTAACTATATTCCGATCATGTGTGCAAGCTTAGTCACTCAGTCGTGTCCAATTCTCTGTGACACTTTGGACTGTAGCCCACCAGGCTCCTTAGCCCGCCCACCTATGGGATTTTTCAGGCAAGAATAATGGAGTCGGTTGCCATTTCCTCCTCCAGGGGAATCTTCCCGACCCAGGGATCAGATCTGCATCTTTTGTGTCTCCTGCACTGCAGGTGGATTCTCTACCCACTGACCCATTTTAAAAAAGAGACATCTCATATGAAACAGCTCACAGGAGCTGAGTCCATTTGTTTACAATATGGCCTTATGCAAGTCAACTGATGCATGTGAATGTATGTTTTTATCTGTAAAATAAAATGAGAATACTTTATCATCTTTCCATGATTGTTACTAGAAATAAGGTACAATGGTTAGTAAAGTGTCAACATATAGTTAGTGGTAGTGGCGGTGGTGGGGTAGTAGTAGTATCAGTTATGATACCTGTTTTCAGCAACCTATGAATCGCTTCAGTTCAATTAACTTATTTTATTTTATTTTTATTATTTTGGCTACACTGAGTCTTCACTGTCACACGAGGGCTTTCTCTAGTTGTGGCATATAGGCTTAGCTGCCCTGTGGCATGTGGGACCTTAGTTCCCTGACCAGGGATCAACACACATCCCCTGCAATGGAAGGTAGATTCTTAACCACTGGGCCACCAGGGAAGCTCCTTAGTTCAATTATTTTATCTTCACATGTTTTAAGCAATATCCACCATATACTTTTATCTATAAACCCGTCTATTCCCTATAAATCCACTCCATTCAATGGAGTTCCAAATATTCCCAGAATACCAGAACCAAAATTCAGATGCCTGAGTGATAACAAGTGGAACCATTCACTGACCTTGGAGTAAGGTTACCTTGTTACTAATCACACTTAGAACCCTGTATCTTCACTGACAACTATTTGGGATCTGCACTACCCTCAAATCACAACACTTCTAGTTCCTTTTGGTCTGCTCATCTGTACAGTGACTTCTGTCTTGACTTCTGATCCTAATCATTGATGATTTCCCCCAAGAGTAACTGGCACCCTGCCATGACTAGCACTCTTGATTTATCCATTCTGGAAAGGCTGTATTGCTTTACTCCTGATGGAGCTACTTCCTTTAAAATGTTGCTCTATAATGTAGAATATTGGAATCTTATTTGTAGTAATGACTAACATCCACGTAGCACTTTAGATTATTAGAAATCACTTTCACATCCATCCTCAGAAAAACCCTGTACAAGAGAGATTATTTTATCCTACAATGAGGAAATAGAGACTGAAAAAGGCTAAATGAATTCACCAATATCATACTAGTATCTCCAAGCTAAATCAAGTCTTCTGGCTCCAGCATCTATGAAGTTATCATTTGCCACCTTGATCAAAACATACACAGGTTTATTCATCCAATGAACATTCTGTGAGTACCTAAATGCTACAGGTACCTTCACCCTCAAAGATGTTCACAATCTAGCAAGCATGCAATCATGTAAACACAGGACCAATGCCTTATTCTTCTTGGAATTAGCAGCTTCTGACACAGTATCTGCACTTTCCAGGTGGCACAGTGGTAAAAGAATCTGCCTGCCACTGCAGGAGATGCAGAAGATGCAGGTTCGATCCCTGGGTTGGGAAGATCCCCTGGAAAAGGAAATGGCAACCCAGTATCTGGCACAGAGCATATTTATTGAATGAATGAACGGTATATGAATGAATATATTAAAAATTAAATTACTTTTTAAGCAAATGCTAACACAATGAGAAATTACTCTATAAAGCACAAAGTGGTATATAAATTTTAAGCATTATTACTGTATTCAATTTTAGGAGGAATTTTAATTTCAATTAGAATGCCAGAGCGAGCTCTTAGATAATTCTAATAATGTCTTTTTTTATCCTATTTAACATTATTTCCTTCAAATTCAATATAGCATCAGGAGAAAGGCTGTTTTAAGTCCCTCCTTCAAGAGTTCTTTAATCTTCTGACCTGATTGCAATCACTTCATCAAATGCACCCACACCCTGATTCTGTCACTGCCAAAACTCCCATATGGAAGGGGAGGAGCCTCTCAGAGGACTTGGCACAAATCTTCATAAAACCACTTAGCACATTTTATTGTAATTATCTGTCGACATGTCTTTTTCCCCCTCAAATCAATGCCACTTGATAATNATCTTCCCATGAAGAGGTAGAATCTATTTCCCCTACCTTTGAAATCTGGGCTCAACTTGTGATTTGCTGTGGTCACCAGAGTTTGGTGAAAAGGATAATGTGTCAGTTCTAAGCCAAGGTTCTGGAAGCCTTGCATAATCACTGCTTTCTCTTGATTCTGCAATGAGAAGAGAGCTAGCCTGATGAAAAATGGGAGATATCACCCCATAACTCCTGCCAACATTCAACCTACCCCCAGAAGCATAGCTGCTTAGCCAAATGAAACTGATCACAACCAAGACCAGAAGAACTGTGTGGCCATGTTAAGACCAAATAAATTATTAATCTGGAGGATATTTTGTTACACAGCAATGGGTAGTGATACACAGCTGCATCATTTAATTTGGACTTCAATGATGAATAAGATTTCTGATACTTAGCACATCTTTGTGTCATAGTATGTGTTGGTATATGTTTAATAAGTATGTATTGATTTATAATTGGGAGAATATTCATTTATCTATTTTAGTCTGTGGATCAATACGTTCTAATAAACTCTCATAGCATGTAACTATCCCTTCCACACTTAATGTAGAGTGCTTGGGGCTGGGGGAAACCAGGAAAAAAAGCAATGTGCTCCATTCTTTTTCTCACTGAGAATATCACACACGAAAAATGACCCAAGAACATAGATAAAGGATTTATTGAAGAAAGAAGTCAGCCTCATCAGCATGTATATTAATTGGCTTGAAAATTCATGTGAAATTGTATCTGGATGAGGCTTACCATGTCAAAACCTTCATGGGGGACTTCCCTGGCAATCCAGTGTCTAGGACTCTTCACTTCCAGTGCAGGGGGCACAGGTTCCATCCCTGGTGGGGATGGAGCAACAAGGTTGGACCTAGAGAGTATCAAACTGAGTGAAGGAAGATGTCAGAGAAAGACAAATATATGATATCACTCATTTGTGGAATCTAATTTTTTTAGTGATATAAATGAACTTATTTGGAAAAAAGAAACAAAGTCACAGATATCAAAAACAAACTTATGGTTACCAAAGATAAAACATGAGGGGATGAAATAAATTAGGAGCTTGGGATTAACATATACACACTACTATATTTAAAATAGACAACCAACAAGGACCTACTGTATAGCACAGGGAACTCTACTCAATTTTCTGTAATAATCTACACAAGAAAACAGTCTGAAAAAGGATGAACATATGTATATGTACAACTGAATCACTGTGCTGTACACCTGAAACTAACACAACATTGTAACTATATTCCGATCATGTGTGCAAGCTTAGTCACTCAGTCGTGTCCAATTCTCTGTGACACTTTGGACTGTAGCCCACCAGGCTCCTTAGCCCGCCCACCTATGGGATTTTTCAGGCAAGAATAATGGAGTCGGTTGCCATTTCCTCCTCCAGGGGAATCTTCCCGACCCAGGGATCAGATCTGCATCTTTTGTGTCTCCTGCACTGCAGGTGGATTCTCTACCCACTGACCCATTTTAAAAAAGAGACATCTCATATGAAACAGCTCACAGGAGCTGAGTCCATTTGTTTACAATATGGCCTTATGCAAGTCAACTGATGCATGTGAATGTATGTTTTTATCTGTAAAATAAAATGAGAATACTTTATCATCTTTCCATGATTGTTACTAGAAATAAGGTACAATGGTTAGTAAAGTGTCAACATATAGTTAGTGGTAGTGGCGGTGGTGGGGTAGTAGTAGTATCAGTTATGATACCTGTTTTCAGCAACCTATGAATCGCTTCAGTTCAATTAACTTATTTTATTTTATTTTTATTATTTTGGCTACACTGAGTCTTCACTGTCACACGAGGGCTTTCTCTAGTTGTGGCATATAGGCTTAGCTGCCCTGTGGCATGTGGGACCTTAGTTCCCTGACCAGGGATCAACACACATCCCCTGCAATGGAAGGTAGATTCTTAACCACTGGGCCACCAGGGAAGCTCCTTAGTTCAATTATTTTATCTTCACATGTTTTAAGCAATATCCACCATATACTTTTATCTATAAACCCGTCTATTCCCTATAAATCCACTCCATTCAATGGAGTTCCAAATATTCCCAGAATACCAGAACCAAAATTCAGATGTCTGAGTGATAACAAGTGGAACCATTCACTGACCTTGGAGTAAGGTTACCTTGTTACTAATCAGACTTAGAACCCTGTATCTTCACTGACAACTATTTGGGATCTGCACTACCCTCAAATCACAACACTTCTAGTTCCTTTTGGTCTGCTCATCTGTACAGTGACTTCTGTCTTGACCTCTGATCCTAATCATTGATGATTTCCCCCAAGAGTAACTGGCACCCTGCCGTGACTAGCACTCTTGATTTATCCATTCTGGAAAGGCTGTATTGCTTTACTCCTGATGGAGCTACTTCCTTTAAAATGTTGCTCTATAATGTAGAATATTGGAATCTTATTTGTAGTAATGACTAACATCCACGTAGCACTTTAGATTATTAGAAATCACTTTCACATCCATCCTCAGAAAAACCCTGTACAAGAGAGATTATTTTATCCTACAATGAGGAAATAGAGACTGAAAAAGGCTAAATGAATTCACCAATATCATACTAGTATCTCCAAGCTAAATCAAGTCTTCTGGCTCCAGCATCTATGAAGTTATCATTTGCCACCTTGATCAAAACATACACAGGTTTATTCATCCAATGAACATTCTGTGAGTACCTAAATGCTACAGG
This sequence comes from Oreotragus oreotragus, assembly GCA_006410675.1. Lineage (NCBI taxonomy): Eukaryota > Metazoa > Chordata > Mammalia > Artiodactyla > Bovidae > Oreotragus > Oreotragus oreotragus. The sequence continues at coordinate 6,419 of SJYX01018808.1, read as the reverse complement.
TACCTTCACCCTCAAAGATGTTCACAATCTAGCAAGCGTGCAATCATGTAAACACAGGACCAATGCCTTATTCTTCTTGGAATTAGCAGCTTCTGACACAGTATCTGCACTTTCCAGGTGGCACAGTGGTAAAAGAATCTGCCTGCCACTGCAGGAGATGCAGAAGATGCAGGTTCGATCCCTGGGTTGGGAAGATTCCCTGGAAAAGGAAATGGCAACCCAGTATCTGGCACAGAGCATATTTATTGAATGAATGAACGGTATATGAATGAATATATTAAAAATTAAATTACTTTTTAAGCAAATGCTAACACAATGAGAAATTACTCTATAAAGCACAAAGTGGTATATAAATTTTAAGCATTATTACTGTATTCAATTTTAGGAGGAATTTTAATTTCAATTAGAATGCCAGAGCGAGCTCTTAGATAATTCTAATAATGTCTTTTTTTATCCTATTTAACATTATTTCCTTCAAATTCAATATAGCATCAGGAGAAAGGCTGTTTTAAGTCCCTCCTTCAAGAGTTCTTTAATCTTCTGACCTGATTGCAATCACTTCATCAAATGCACCCACACCCTGATTCTGTCACTGCCAAAACTCCCATATGGAAGGGGAGGAGCCTCTCAGAGGACTTGGCACAAATCTTCATAAAACCACTTAGCACATTTTATTGTAATTATCTGTCGACATGTCTTTTTCCCCCTCAAATCAATGCCACTTGATAATTTACCTACTAAAAGTTTTCAAGATCTCACAACACAACTGTCCACTTTTTTAAGTACAATATTCTTTTAAAATTAATCTCAAATACCTTCCAGTGCAGGAAACATGGGTTCAACCCTAGCCAGAGAACTAAGGTCCCACTAGCCAAGGGGCAACTAAGCCACAACTAAGACCCAATGCAGCCAAAGAAAGAAGATAAATGAATAAAACTAACCCCAAATAAAGCTCCTTTATGTTTAGAAAATATATAACAATGCTTCCACTGTTTGGTTCACTTTTCTTATACTTGCCCTTTCATAAACATCTTAAACCAACATGTGAAATCTTAAAATGAATACTCAATTTTTAAAATACACCTAAGCTAATTTGAGAGGATAGTTTTGAATTAGAAGGTCCTCTGCTTCCAGCTTATGGTAATAATGCCCAGGCTAATCAGTTTCATTATAAAAGGTCAGTCTACTCGGTTACCACCAAATTATTAACTAAAACTACTGTGTGTGGTTGAGATTTCCATGAGGCACTTTCAAACAGAAGTCATGGACCTGGTGCCGACTTTTTTTTTTTTAATATAAGATACACTTAAAGTAGCTTTTTTCAGTTTAAAAAAAAATACTTAAGGATTGAGTAAAACCACTGTTTGTAATAACAGATGGTCATTGTTTCGAATTCATTTTCCTATGTGTTAAATTTGCTTATCATTTTATGTGATATTTGTGCACACATGTCCAGAGACCGCAAATTGCGTTAGGATCTAATCACTACCAATTCCTCAGAGAAAGAGAGGAAGTGTCTTGGAAGCTCAGTTTCTGAAACAGTTGGAATGGTTCCTGGAGTGATCTGTTAGAGAGACCCTTGGAAGGCCAAGATTTTCTGCTTTACGTAATTATGTCACAAGCAGATGTTTGGAGTTTATGCTGTGTACCAGCAACACAGACATTGGATTTACTTCAGACTTATGAGAGGGGCAGACCAGAAATAATATTTGACTCTCAGAGTTAAGCTAGGATTCGGTAGTTAATTTTAAGTAAAACTGAGAACAAAATCTTAGATAAACAGGATAGCAGGCGACGTTCACTGTTTAGTCATATACTGTGCGTGCTAAGTCACTTCAGTCGTGTCCGTCTCTTTGCGACCCCATGGACCGTAGCCCACCAGGCTCCTCTGTCCACGGGATTTTCCAGACAAGAACACAGGAGTGGGTTGCCATGCCTTTCTCCAAGGGATCCTCCTGAACCAGCAATAGAACCAGCATTTCCAGCATCCTCTGCATTGCAAGTGGAGTCTTTACTGCTGAGCCACTGGGGAAGCCCCAGTTATGTACTATCTATGTGCCAAATCCTATCTTTTAAAATATTTATTTACTTGGCCACACCAGGTCCTCACTGTGGCATGTGGGATCTAGTTCCCTGCCCAGGGGTGGAGCCTAGGCCTCCTGCACTGGAACCATGAAGTCTTAGTCAGTGGAGCTCAGGGAAGTCCCTATGTGCTGTTCATGCAAATTCTAAAGCTCATCCCTTCAATTCATTACTCTCTCCACTCCGTTATTTTCAAAAAGTAATTCCAGGTTATCATGTTCAGAAAATTAATTTTAAGGGTAAAAACAATCACAGAAGTAAAGAGCTCACAAACAAGTTAAAGGCAAAAATGTGGAGAAGGAATATCATGTCAAGAATTCCAACCACACCAACTTAGCTCAGTGACAGCGGTTACTCCTGATAGCTGACTGTTGAAGGCAGAGTTGCTGGAAAATGACTGACACATTTCATCAAAGCTTCCACTCAGCTGCCTCTGCCAACTGTCGCTAGTAAATGACTTAATCTTTGCTAAACTTTCATGCAGGAAATGCAGAGTAGCTGAAATGCACCCACATATAGACCTGAAACTCTAATGAGATCATTTGACATTCTGATTGATAAGAAATCTACATTGTGTTTTGACTTGCCTGCCACCATTGATATGGTGGATCCCAGTTTGAAAGGTTCTAAAACGATAGTTATTTTACAATACATCCCAATGGTAACAGAGAAAGAAGAAATGTGGAAATGAATGAGTTAATTGCCTGTTATTTGTTACAAGGTAAATTTTTTATCACATTTCATACTTATTATTTTTTTTCCTTAGGGAAAGTAATTGGTTAGGAGGACAGAAAGACATAAATATTTTATGTAACCTCCTAAAAATAAAGAGTCATGTGGGTTCTTTCAAGAATGTGTGTTTATATGCCTTAGGTTGAGGGAATTTATGCAAGAATGTTGAAATGCAAGAATGTTGAAATGCAAGAAAGATAATGTTGCCAATTGCAACATTTGCCTACCTCAACTGTGGATCTGCCACTGCCATCATAAGACATTTATTATTATTATCAATATTATTATTATTTGAAGTGTAATTGCTTTTTTTAAAAAATTTTTTTGTATTTATTTATTTCTTTACACGAACTATCACAAGCAATATGCTAGGCAACTAAGCATAGCCAACATACATATATCTCCTCCTTCTGGAACCTCTCTACTACCCACTCCCTCCCCCCATCCCACCGCTCTAGGTCATCAAAGAGCACTGAGCTGAGCTCCCGGTGCTATATAGCAGCTTTCTACTAGCTCTCTACTTTACACACAGTGGTATATGCATGCTAAACCTACTGTCCCAATTCATTTCATCTTCCCTTTCCCCTCCTGTGTCCACAGGCCCATTCTCTTTGTCTGTGTCTCTATTTCTGACCTGCAAACAGGCACCCATAAGTTTGTTACTTGGATGTAAGATTGGTTTGTATGTTATGGTAAATCCACACTTCCTAAAAGTGTTTGTGGGGCTGTGAGTTTTTCTGCTTAATTCTGATCTTTTCTACAAGCCTATGGAGACTTTGTGAGCAGGAGTCAGATTTAAAATGAATTCTGGGTGCCTTCAGTCTACCATACTGCTAAGTCAGTAAATCCTATTATAACATTTACATATGAGGTGGGAAGAGAGAGCTGGCATCTGCATTCGTCGGCCTCCTCCATTTTCATTTCACTGTGCTTGAAAAGGATTCATCGATGTTACCAGGAGAATCAAGAGGAAAAATGTTTGGCTTATGTCATCCATAGAGCCTCCCAGGTGATGCAGTTGGTAAAGAATCTGCCTGCCAATGCATTAGATGCAAGAGATGTGGGTTCAATCCCTGGGTCGGGCTGCAGTCCATGGGGTTGCAAAGAGCTGGACATGACTGAGCACACACAACTCAACTACTTCATCCAAAATTATTTTCCCAGGGGAAATTGGCCTAAACTTGTTAGCCACACGACACACGAACATGCCGACTCGGTGATCGAAGGCTATGACCTCCAGAATGCACTCTGCCCATTTCTGTTTTCCCTTCCACCCTTTAAGAAGAGGTCAGACCATCTGATGCTGATTCTTTATAATTAACTTGGTACGTTGGATTTCTATCTCTCTTTCTCCCTATTTCCCTTTCTCATGGTCTTAAGAACTGATTTTCTTTTAACTAAGACATTTTTATCTTGCCAGCAATCAGAGTTCAAATACAGACATATACAAGTTTCTGTAGAAACTCTTAATACGTAAAATTTGAATTACTTCTAAACTTGGCAAAATGCCTTGCCTTCTCCGAATTCATAAGACAGATGAGACACAAAAGTGAGATAAATGATGCCGTCCTGCTATTTCAAATGCCATATTGATATAGTCATTATTTGTGCCAATAAAGCTCACTGTCAGCTAATTTTAACCTGTTTCTGTGTTAATTATGCTTAATTTTTGTCTTTCCTGTCTTTCGACATCTTATGTTCTTCATTTACTAGAATCTAAGTCTGTGAACAACTAAATCTTTCAAACAGCTTTCAGAGTGCCTATTAGGTGCAAAATACTCTACTTTTATCTTTGGTGAGGGTTGGGGGGTATAAAAATATGAGCCAGATATGCCTGACATAATGCAAGCTCAATAAAATGTTTGAAGGATGAAAAGGAGAACAAGACTGAAGGAGGGAGGGGAAATTTTAAAAGTCTAATAATGCAGTCCATGTAATAAAATGGATGCTCTATTCCATCATTCTGCTGTAATTTCTTCATAGTGGATGTTATTACCTGATATGATCTTGGTTACTTATGTATATATTATCTTTCTCTTTAGCCAAAAAGTGAGTACCATGACAGAAACAAAGTTTTTGGTCTGGCTCACAATTGTGGAAAAGTGTTTTTGCTGATCACCTAGGAAATGCCAAAGAAATGTGAAATTACAGATAAATGAGGGACTTTCCTGGTGGTCCAGTGACTAAGACTGGGCGCTTCCACTGCAGGAAGTCAGGTTCACTCCCCAAATGAAGAGCTAAGATCCCACATGCTACATAGTGCAGCGAAAATAATAAATAAAAGAAAACTAGGGCCCACAGTATAGCACAGGGTACTCTACTCAATACTCTGTAATGACTTTCAATGGGAAAAGATTCTTTTAAAAAAGAGTGGATGTATGTATGGTGGTGGTTTAGTCGCTAAGTTGTGTCCAACTCCGTGACTGCATGGGTTTCTGCCTTCCAGGCTACTCTGTCCATGGGATTTTCCAGGCAAGAATACTAGAGTGCGTTGCCATTTTGTGCTCCAGGATATACGTATACATATAGCTGATTCAGTTTGCTGAGCAGCAGAAAATAAGACAACACTGTAAATCAGCCATACTCCAATACAAATTTTTAAAAATAGAAAAATGAGAGAATCCCCTGATCTTAGAAGGGCAAGAATACTTTTGCACTTTCCACATCGCTCTCCAATGAACAGCCTTACTTCTAGAATCCTTACTCTGACAGTAGGACATCTACTGAGTGTACCTTGCTCATCCAGTCATTGGTTGCTGTGGGTTACATTTATATATATATATGTATATAGAAGCTGAATTCATCTACATGGAATGAATAATTTCCTAAGAAAGTCCAGGTTGGAAAATGACTGCATTTCTCCTCAGCTGATTAGTGGTATGATCCCTATACCTGCTTTTTAGTCTTGCCTCTCCACCTGTCCCTTCCTGCATTTCATGTTTATTTGGGTTTTTCTTTTTGTTTAATTATTCTCCATTTAGCTTCTAAGATTTCTCCCACCTCTTCCTGACTCGGGCATTCTTAGAGCTACTTCCTTGGAATCTTAGCTTCTTTATTTCTCACTTTGTTGTATGCCCTGTTTTTCATACACATTTGATTTACCACAAATGGTAGTCTATTTCCTCCTAGGAAAAGTGCCATAGCCTCAGAGAACACAGCTAATAACTTCCCAAGATGTCTCTCTGTTTTAATGTATTTTAACAGAAGCACCAGTCACATTTTTATCACTTTTAGAGAGCATTAAAGAACGCAAAACATCAACGCTTGTAGATTACCTTATATGTACGTACAAGCACAAGCCAAGTGTGAAGAAGGAAGCCTTCACTGAATGATACTGAGCCTCACCATTGTGCAGATTCTTCAGCTAGAGACCACAGGTCATTTAACTAGATCAGTGGGATCGGAGGACCAGATTCTGAATATAATTTTATTTTCTCATCTTTTGAGAAAATGATTATAAGTTATTTTAGGATTATACTAAAAGTATATGTGGTTTGATAAGTTGGGGATGAATGTATGCTCAGTTGCTCAGTCATATCCAATTCTTTGCAACCCTATGAACTGTAG
>SJYX01018807.1:148626-164967 GCA_006410675.1 Oreotragus oreotragus | reverse complement strand
AGGATTGCTTGGGATGCTTTTCCTCAAAAAGGAAGAGAGAATTACTCCCAGCTTGGAGTTTTATTTGTAGGCTCGCTTGTCAAAAGCCAAAATCAGAGATTTGATATAGAGATCCTGCAGCAACCATTTAACATTTAACTTGAGATTGGTAGGTTCCCCTCAAAATAGCAAGTGAAGAGTGACCACTAGTGTCTCTAGTCACTGGTTTCCCAAAGAAACTAATGAACAGAGGAATAATTAGGGCAACCAGATATGAGGTATCTCCCTTTGACTGATATTTAGAAGACAGAAATTGTTTCTCCGTGAGTTTAAGTCATCAAAGATTTGTAAAATTCAACCTTTATAACTCAAAGATTTCTCTTATTATTTGCCATGCCGAGCTCTTAAGGAAATTTCAATTTGAAAACCACACAACCCAGATAGGAACAGGTTCTGGAATGAAAACCATAGACTTGATGCATGTCGATCCGTATAGGGAGGTGACTCTGATATTTTGTTCTGACATATTTGATCATGCTAAGTTCAGTTCAGTCACTCAGTCGTGTCCGACTCTTTGTGACCCCATGAATTGCAGCATGCCAGGCCTCCTTGTCCATCACCATCTCCCGGAGTTCACTCAGACTCATGTCCATCGAGTCAGTGGTGCCATCCAGCTATCTCATCCTCTGTCATCCCCTTCTCCTTTGCCCCCAATCCCTCCCAGCATCAGAGTCTTTTCCAATGAGTCAACTCTTCTCATGAGGTGGCCAAAGTACTGGAGTTTCAGCTTTAGCATCATTCCTTCCAAAGAAATCCCAGGCTTGATCTCCTTCAGAATGGACTGGTTGGATCTCCTTGCAGTCCAAGGGACTCTCAAGAGTCTTCTCCAACACCACAGTTCAAAAGCATAAATTCTTCAGTGCTCAGCCTTCTTCACAGTCCAATTCTCACATCCATACATGACCACAGGAAAAACCATAGCCTTGACTAGACGGACCTTATTTGTAAAGTAATGTCTCTGCTTTTGAATATGCTATCTAAGTTGGTCATAACTTTTCTTCCAAGGAGTATTTGATCACTCTATTCCCCTGAAACTCTTGCAAGGTACTCTCTAGGATTATTTCATGTTTACATCTGCCTTCACTTTGAGCATGGAAATAGACATGAGCTTAATCTGGTGAGTTTTGAAGAAAGCATAAAGAATCGCTCCTTTTATGATTTACCATGGTTTCAATAGTTTTCTCAGCTCTATAAAACTTAGACTGGAGTAACTCTCCCCAATTACAATTCATCTACATGCACCCTAGACCTTCAAGAATCACAGCATTTACACTTAGAGCCTCATTTTCTGTGCTATCACAATATCATATCCTTAATAGCAGGCTCTTAAATCTTTACAGAATAGTACTATTGTGCTTTCAAAACATCTTGTTGTAAAGTTGTTCCTATTTTTCATTAATTTTAATTTATATTCATTTATATTATTTAGAAGAACTATTGCAGGCATAGCCTCCCCATCCTGGTTATAATTCTCTACTCTCTCAAAGTGCTCTTGCTTTGTTTCAAAATGTTCTTTAATTTATTTTTCAATAACTAAAAGTAGTTGGGGAAAATCATACTCTGGATTAAACTTTGAATGGAGTGTTCCACTTAAAAAAAATCTCATCCTTATCCAAGTTGTATTTGAGCACATTTTCTGAAGTCTGATGACTCTGCCCATGTGTGCCCTAGGGAAGTCTTCCCTTCAGTGTATAAGGCTATTCTTCCTCTCCAGGCTTCAGTAAGCACCTAATAATTTACAAGCAGCTTTCTGGCTCTTTTATCAAGGTTACTCTAGCAGTTGCTACTTTAGCAACGTTTCAGTCACATATCTTAGCTTTTTCCCAAGACTGAGTAATATCCTTAAAAAAAAAAAAAAGTTCAGTTTGATGACTGTGTCCATCATAAATATAGGAACACTATTCTCTAAGACGCAGCCTTGTGATGATATGACCTCATCACATTGGCTAGAAAGGGTTACTGACCATAACAGGGTCTTTGCACCATATTTGCCAGGTCAATCACGATATGTCTTCTACCTAAAGTAATACATTCGTTCTCTTTAAGATATCATAAATAAATTTTAAGTATCTCTCTTCTTAATATCAGTTCAGTTCAGTTCAGTCACTCAGTCGTGTTAGACTCTTTGAGACCCCATAGACTGCAGCACGCCAGGCTTCCCTGTCCATCACCAACTCCTAGAGCCTGCTCAAACTCATGTCCACTGAGTCAGTGATGCCATCCAATCATCTCATGCTCTGTCGTCCCCTTCTCCTACTGCCTTCAATCTTTCCTTGCTCTAGCGTCTTATCTAATGAGTCTTCTCAATATTCTCTTGAGAAATAGTTTTGGTTAATTAATTATAACTTTTCCTATAAAAATTAACCAAATCCTTTCCAGTAATCCCAAACATGAAATGAAGATGCCCTAGATATTCTATTTTAATAGAATCTGCCTTTCCAATCCTTCTCAGAGTTAGCAGGTTTTAGTACAATTTACATAAGAATTGGTTATTTTTATTCATATGTCCCACCACAACTGGCATGCACAATACTGCTAAATTTGCTTAGGTGACTTATCAAAATGATTAATATTTCAAAAGCTGTTTCAAGTATAAGTAGCTATTTAAATTGCTATTATGCAATAGGTAAGATGATCTCCAGTTCATACATGGAAAAAAAATAAAGTTCAAGGCAACTAAAGTTATTGAATTTTTGCGACTTGTTTCTAGTTCAAAATACATAGCATGATCTGGAGCTAAAATTGCCTTTTAGTTCTGTGTGATTCAATAGAATAATCATCATTAGCATTAAAACATACCTATGATAATTTCATCTCGATCTATAAGGCATTGAATAAATTGCTTATTGGGAGACTGGCAATGAGGTATTAAGACTCTTCTTGTGACTGAAATGGCAATACCTGATTAGAGAAATGTTCTTTGAACAGGCATTGCACTTTTAAATTGTTAGTCTTATTTTCAGTTTTTACAAGAACATTTCTAGGATGGTCTTTTAATCCCCAGAGTATCATTCAATAAATATTTATTATTGAATGAATCACAGATTCCTTGTATTATGTAACTGAGGTGGATTCATTTGTTTTTCCTTATTTCGTTTGCCAATAAGAATGGGGTAGGGTTAGAATTCCTAAATATATGAGGAAACCTTAAAGAGATTTTTTTTTTTTAAGAGACTAGCCAATTTTCCCATATCTACTGTCTGCTGTGGGGGAATGGGGGTGGGTGGCTGGGAATGCACCACGTGAGAGTTGTGAATTATTTGGAGCAAAATGAGGACTATAGCACAGGAGACAGCCTCTCAGGTAGGTCTGAAGAACTGCTCANTATCTACTGTCTGCTGTGGGGGAATGGGGGTGGGTGGCTGGGAATGCACCACGTGAGAGTTGTGAATTATTTGGAGCAAAATGAGGACTATAGCACAGGAGACAGCCTCTCAGGTAGGTCTGAAGAACTGCTCAGAAGATGCATGAGGAAAGTCAATATTACATATAATTTTAGAGAAGGAGGCATTTGCAGTCAAGCACACATTTTGGCAAAGGCTTGCTGCTAGTCATATGGAGCATGTGTCATCATTAATGATTTTACCACTTTTCTAGATACAAAGAGATGTGAAAATTTGGCTCATAAAATCTTCTCTGGAAAATATTTAGCTATCTGAAAGTCTGATCTCCCTGTTTATCCCAGAGCAGAGAGGGCTTCACTCCTGATCGCCAACCTGAATTTCTTACAGGATGTACTGAAGGTCAGTGACTAGAGTGGCCAGTGATTTCATTATTGTTAAGGCAGATAACAAGTGCCAAATTTTAGTTGGCACTAAGTACTTTGGCCACCTGATACAAAGAGCCAACTCATGGAAAAGATCCTGATGCTGTGAAAGATTGAGGGCAGGAGGAGAATGGGATGACAGAGGATGAGATGGCTTGATGGCATCATCAACTCAATGGACTTGAGTTTGAACAAATTCAGAGATAATGAAGGACTGGGATACCTGGCATGTTGTAATCCATGGTTCACAAAGAGTTGGATATGACTGAGCAACTGAACAATAACAACAAAATACAAACAATATAACATTTAGTATGGCTGTCTTCCCTTTATATCTTTCTGGTGTAGGCATGGGTATTCATTTCATGTTGTCTTTATCTCCCTGCTTGAAGACAGACAAATGTGAGCCATCAAGAGAATGAAACATTGACTTACTCCTGGAACTGTAGGCAGCTCAGGTTGGTGGACTCAGTGAGACTGTGGATCTGATATTTTGACTGGGAACCCAGAAGATGGGAGAAGTCACAGGATCACAGAGACTTGATTTCTCTGAAGTGTTTAGGGAGTTTTTAATAGCTATTATTGTTATTTTTGTTTTCTGTAGGCCCGGTGAAACCTACAATAGACTTTGGTAGTGTATCGGCCTCAACTCATTTACTTTAAGAAACATACTACCCTGACAGTGCCATGATGAGTGATGGCTGTGAGAGAGCATGACACAAAAGGAATTGGATGATCTCAGGAGTGTAGCTGGTATGACATGGTAAACAAACCTGCTTAATGTCTCAACTTTAGGAAGAAAATTTATGGTTCTTTACCATATAGGTAGAAATTCCAATAAAAAGAATGGAAAATCTATATATAGAAGACACATAAAGTGAGATCAGAAAAAGCAAAAAAACTGAACCATCAAAGTTTATCTAATTAATGCTCAAGGGGATAATGCTGAGATTAGCTGAATGATGTTTGAATAACTATTTACATCTATTTAAATTAGAATTACAGGTGATTATGGATATATTATTTTCCTAATAGCAAAGCAATAAATTCATAAAATAATCATGAATCGTTTTAAATACCTCAAATACCTTAAAGAATGATATGATGCTTTGATCACTTGCTGGCTGCAAATCCTGTTTTTGTGAAGGGAGAGAGATATCCTAGGCTGACACCACTAAACATTTCTATAGAAACAGAACTTTGTCTTATTTGTATAATCCTGCTTGATGTGGACTATCTCCAGTATGCTCTGCCCAGATTTCATTCACAGCATGTTCTGAAAACAGTACTCACATCTCCTTTGACATTTGTGCACTCAAAATGTATCATAACCCATGATTTCATATCTATTTACTTATCTTTCAGTTCAGTTCAGTCACTCAGCTTTGGCACTCAGCTTTCTTCACAGTCCAAAGCTCATATCGATACATGACCACTGGAAAAACCATAACCTTGACTAGACGGACCTTTGTTGGCAAAGTAACGTCTCTCCTTTTCAATATGCTGTCTAGACTGGTCATAACTTTTCTTCCAAGGAGTAAATGTCTTTTAATTTCATGCCTGTAATCACTATCTGCTGTGATTTTGGAGCCACCGAAAAAGAAAGTGTGACACTGTTTCCCCATCTATATCCTTAGGGAAGCTCTTCTAAGTCACAAAGATGACCACTCTCTCTCTGCAGAAAGAAGGAAATTTAGGGACTCAAAAGTGGTTTTTCCTTTTTCAGATGACTATGGAGATTTCATAGCATAGAGTTAAACAAAAATAAACAAAGCCAAAATAACCACTGCATGTGTTAACTCTGGAAAACTCTTAAGAAACTTATCTGGTGTACAATGTCTTAGATTTTGCTCATCAGCTTTGGAACTCAATGTAGTTTTGTATTAGAACAATTTTCTTAAATTATCTGAGCCACAGTTTACTCCTCTGTAAATAAACAAGTTACTAACAGCTCAGCTTACTATTTGAGTATCTTATGACACTTTTCTATGAACGTTATTGCTGAGAAAACATACATAATTATTAAAATGTTATATATTATTGCTACTAAACTAAACAAGTATTTTATATTCTACCTCAGACAACCGTATCAGTGTTTAGCATACACTTCATTTTCTCATTAAAAAAAAAAAATTCCATATGAGAATACTGCCTTTTATCAAACTAAGAATCCTATAGAAAGTGAGATACCTTTAATTTATTCTACAGAACTTGTCTTTATAATAAAATCTTATTTTTAATTTTATGTTATGACAGTATCTGTAACTTCCAACTATTGATATTCATAAGCAATTTGCATAACTATTTAATATTCTTCTGCTTTGCTGTACCTGTTATGATATGCTATCTAAATTACCAGCTCAATTTTCAGAATGTTGTAAGTGTGTAGTTAGAGGCAATGATATGTAGTAGCACTTACATAAAGAAATCAAAATATTTTTCAGAAACACAATTGAAGCATCCCATGCTAAGGGATTTGTAGTGTTTTCAAAACTAAGACAGCTTCCTTCTGCTGTAGGTGTTATGCAAAATCATACTGCCTATTAATTTGAAAATAATTCTTAGTACTTTCTCTTTCATAGTATCTGACTATTTTTATTCAGTCACCTCTAACTTTTGCTTTCATTAGCTTGGTCTAAGCTGCTTTTAAAATCTTTTCTCACTCCACTCTAAAACTGACTTACAGAGTATAGATTAGTGAAGAAAGAAAGTTTATTCTAAAAATACAGCATCTCCAAGGTTTTAACAAGAGAGTGCCTTTAATTTTTAAATTTTTCAGTGATATTATTTTTATAGGAAAACTCCTTTATCATTTGCCACTGTCATTAAAACTCAAGAAGTTAAAGATGAAATGACAACTTCATCTGTACAATAACCTACTCTTTTCTACAATGATTAACATTCTTCAGTCACCCAAGTCAAAATTGTGAAAGTTACCCTATATTCTTCCCTTTCCCACACTTTCCCCAAAACCTATGATCCAGTCTAATCCTAAGTGACATTGACTCCAGATTTAAAATCTCCCAAGTCATTCCCCCTTTTCCATTTTTATTACCTGTATCTTAGTCTGAACATTATTTAATATTTACATTAGTGTTCCCAACTGTTGTCACGTCCTTCAATCTTGACAAAGTTTTTGCTTTTGTCAACAAATAAGCTTTGTTTTGGGGTGGAGGCGGGTAGAGTCACAAAAGACAATGAGCAAAATGTACAGAGTTCCATTATAGTTCTCCAGGTCTAATTTTCCTCTTTTTGTTACACCTTGCTTTGTTGTGGCACATTTGGCACAATTGATAAATCAATACTATCATGTAATTATTAACTAAACATCATAGTTTACATTACTGCACACTCTTTGTGTTGAAAAGTTTCTTGGGTTTTGACAAATGATAAATGTCATATATTTGCACAATGCATCCATTACAGTGCCCTAATGAGTGTTTTCACTGCCCTAAAAAGTCCTCTGTGTGCTATCTATTTATCCCTTCCTCTTTACCCTCCCATCTCCTGGCAAATACTGATTTTTTTTTTTTTTTTTTTGCTATCTTTATTGTCTTTCCTAGAATGATATAGAGCTGAAATCATACAGTATGTAGCTTTCTAAGATGGGCTTCTTTGACTCATCAATTTGCATTTTAAGCCTCCTACATAGATTTTTGTAACTTGATAACTGCATTTCTTTTTTTTTTTACTACTGAATAATATTCCACTTTACAGATGTACCACTATTTGTTTGTCCATCCACAAATGAAGGGTGTATTGGTTGCTTCCAAGTTTTGGCAATTATGAATGAAGCTGCTATAAATGTTTGAGTGCAAGCTTTAAATGAATTCAAGTTTTCAACTAGTTTGAGCAAACACTTAGAGTGATTTTTAGATCCTATGGCAATAGTAAGTTTGGTTTGTTAAGAAACTGCCAAGCTCTCTTCTAAAGTAGCTGTCCCATTTTGAATGTCCACCAGCAATGAATATACTACATCCTCATCAGCATTTTGTGTTTTCAGTGTTTTGCATATTAACCATTTCAATAGGTTAGTATCTCCTTGTTGCTTTAATTTGCAATTCCCTAACGAGATATGATATTGAGTATCATTTCATATGTTCATTGACTATTTGTATACCTTCTTTGGTAAGACTTGTTCACTTTTTGTTTATTTCCTTATTGTTGAGTTTTAATTGTTCTTGAATAATTTGGATACAAGATATTTATCAGATAAACCAGATGTTCCAAATATTTACTTGCAGTTTGTGACTAGTCTTTTCATTCTGTTACCAGTGTCTTTTACTGAGTAGAATATTTTTTGTTTGTTTGTTTGTTTTAGTGAAGTTTCATTTATCAAACATTTCTTTTATGGATCTTGCTATTGGTGTGTTTAAAACCAATTGCCAAGGCCACTGTTGCAAATCTTCTAGAAGTTTATAGTTTCACATTTTACAGTAGATTGTATTATTCATTTGGAGTTATCATAAAAGACATACAGTCAGTGTCTTGATATTTTGCATGTGGATACCCAATTGTTCCAGCAATATTTGTTGAAACGATTATCATTCTCTATTTCATTGCTTTTGCTTGTCAAAAATCAGTTGGCCGCATTTGTGTGGGTCTATTTCTGGGCTCTCTATTTGGTTCCATAGGTCTACTTGCTTATTCTTTCATCAGTAACCACACTGATTGTCTGCATTACTGTAGCTTTATATGTCTTGGAATCTGGTAGTATCAGATTTCTGTCCTTTAGTATCATGTTGGCTATTTTGGATCTTCTGACTTTCCATATTAACTTCAGAATTAATTTTTCAGGATTTTGATTTAGATACTGAATTTCTAAATCAAGTCGGGAAGAATTGATGTCTTAATGATACTGTGAAGTCTTCCTATCCACAAGCATAGAATAGCTCTCCATTATTTAAAGGATCTAGGAGTTTGCTGACTTTTCACTCTTCATGCTAGTACCTCAGTATTTATATCAGTTCAGTTTAGTCCAGTCACTCAGTTGTGTATGACTCTTTGCAACCCCATGGACTGCAGCACACCAGGCTTCCTTGTCCATTGCCAACTCCCAAAGCCTACTCAAACTCATATCCATTGAGTTGGTGATGCCATCCATCCATCTTATTCTCTGTCATCCTCTTCCCCTCCTGCCTTCAATCTTTCTCAGCATCAGGGTCTTTTCTAATGAGTCAGTTCTTTGCATTAGGTGGCAAAAATATTGGTGTGTCAGCTTCAGCATCAGTCCTTCCAATGAATATTCAGGACTGATTTCCTTTAGGATGGACTGGTTAAATCTCCTTGCAGTCCAAGGGACTCTCAAGAGTCTTCTCCAACACCACAGTTCAAAAGCATCAATTCTTTGGCACTCAGCTTTTTTTAGGGTCCAACTCTCACATCTGTTCAAGACTACTGGAAAAACCCATAGATTTGGCTAGACTAACCTTTGTTGGCAAAGTAATGTCTCTGCTTTTTAATATGCTGTATATTTTAGTCATAGATTTTCTTCCAAGGAGCAAGCGTCTTTTAATTCAATGGCTGCAGTCACCATCTGCAGTGATTTTGGAGCCCCCCAAATAAAGTCTCTCACTGTTTCCATTGTTTCCCCATCTATTTGCCATGAAGTGATAAGACTGGATGCCATAATCTTAGTTTTCTGAATGTTGAGTTTTAAGCCAACTTTTTCACTCTCCTTTTTCACTTTCACCAAAAGACTGTTTAGTTCTTTGCTTTCTGCCATATGGATGATGTCATCTGTGTATCTGAGGTTATTGATATTTCTCCCAGCAATCTTGCTTCTAGCTTGTGCTTCAGCCAGCCTGGCACTTCGCATGGTGTACTCTGCATTTAAGTTAAAATAAGCAGGATGACCATATACAGCCTTGACATACTCCTTTCCTGATTTGGAACCAGTCTGTCATTCCGTGTCCAGTTCTAACTGTTGCTTCATGACCTGCATACTGATATCTCAGGAGGCAGGATGAATTTTAAGTTCCTTCTGTGTTATACTTGGGTAGTTGAGCAAATCCTAGACTTTTCTCAAACACTGAAATTCATTGAAATCTCCAGCATCAGCCTCTGAAAGTTTCCTCTTCATAGTTTATTGCCCAGCAATACTGATTTTTTTTAAAAAATTTTCCTTAATGCACTGTTGGGAGATTTTAATTTTTTCTCCTTTCTCCTATCATTACTTAGATGTTGAAAAAGAACATTTATTCCTATATTCCTTTTGTACCTAAAAATAACAATATCTACCTTATTCATCTTATACTTAATTGGAACTTTACTGAGACTTATAGGAAAGATGTTTTCTTCCAGTTTAGAGATGAAGGTTCACAGGAAGAACTGGTTATGATGTCTGGGGCTAGAATCACTGTCTTATAACCATGAGAAGAGCATGAAAACCATAGGAAATATACCAATTAAACCCTCTAAATTTGTGGAGTTGCTGAATCAACTGTAAAACTGCTTATATTTCTTTATATAAACAATGGGTGACTGCATGATTTAAATTTCTTTTAGTCAATCTTTCAGTTATTGTAGCTGAAAGAATTCTTAAATGACTTATACTTGATTTTGTCTGTAAACTTGTGGATGTAATGCTTTCTGCCTAGAATGCAATTCTATTTGTCTTTCCTAAGAACTTTCATCTGTACTCAGTTGTCATAGTCTGTGTGAAATTCTCTCTGATTCCCCAACAGCATTGAGAATATGAATAATTTCCTACTACCACTTGCTTAATTTATAATTCTTTATTTACATGCAAATATGTTTTATTAGAGTTCTTTGTAAGTGGGAATAAATTTTATTCATTTTTGAGTAATTCATTTTAGAAGAATGTGTAGTATAAAATTTTTATTGTTTGTCAGTGTTTGATTCAAAACATATTGTTATTATTAAGGAAAATATTTACTTTCAAATTTTAGAGCAAAATCAACTACATAACTTCATATTAATATTAAAATAACATGAATCTCAATTTTTTTTTATTTCTTAGATCTCAATGAACACCAAATGTTCTATCTGTTTTAGACATCCATATGTTTTTAAATTTTTCATCATTTTAATAAATTATTCAATTAAAAAAATAAAGCGTGAGTTGAAGTAAAATTACAAAGCTTTGTTTAATAGATTTTAGTATTAGCTCTCAAAACTATGCATATAAACAAATGTACTCTGAATGCAACAGAGTTGAAAGCAAATAATTATACTGAATTCATGAATGGGATATTTCACCAGTAAATAATTAGTTTTCAGTCACAATCTTACTTATTAAAAAGAAAAATAAAAAATATAGACAAAGGTAGGAATTAAACAATCACTCACACTCCCATTCCAGCAAGAGATACATTGTAAACTTATTGATTTGTGTATTTCTATATTTGTAACATGCATATTTGCTTATTTAAGCATATACAGCAATATCATCTATACATATAAATATGTATATATTCTATAATCTGTAAATTCACTTAAAATTTATATCATGAGCATATTAACATATTATTATATATTTTCTACAACATTTGAAAACTTTATTTTTAACTAAAATCTGTCTTACTGTAAAGTTGCAAAACTAGCACAGAAAATTCCCATGTATTCTCTCCTGATGGCTGGATGAAACATAAGCTGGAATCAAGATTTCCAGAAGAAACATCAATAACCTCAGATATGCAGATGACACCATCCTTATAGAAGAAAGTGAAGAAGAACTAAAGAGTCTCTTGATGAAAGTGAAAGAAGGGAGTGAAAAAGTTGGCTTAAAGCTCAACATTCAGAAAACAAAGATCATGACATCTAGTCCCATCACTTCATGGCAAATAGATGGGGAAACAATGGAAACAGTGAGAGACTTTTTTGGGGGGCTCCAAAATCACTGCAGAGGGTAACTGCAGCCATGAAATTAAAAGACGCTTCTTGCTCCTTGGAAGAAAATATATGACCAATCTATACAACATATTAAAAAGCAGAGACATTATTTTGCCAACAAAAGTTCATTTAGCCAAATCTATGTTTTTTTCCAGTAGTCGTGTATGGATGTGAGAGTTGGACTCTGAAGAAAGCTGAGTGCCAAAGAATTGATGCTTTTGAACTGTGGTGTTGGAGAAGACTCTTGAGAGTACCTTGGACTGCAAGGAGATCCAACCTGTAAATCCTAAAGGAAATCAGTACTGAATATTTGTTGGAAGGACTGATGCTGAAACTGAAACCCCAATACTTTGGCCACATGATGCGAAGAACTGATTCATTTGAAAAGACCCTGATGCTGGGAAAGATTGAAGGCAAGGGGAGAAGCGGAGGGCAGAGGGTGAGATGGTTGGATGGCATTACCGATGTGATGGACATGAGTTTGAGTAGGCTCTGGGAATTGGTGATGGACAGGGAAGCCTGGTGTGCTTCAGTCCATGGGGTTGCAGACTGTTGAACACGACTGAATGAACTGAACTGAACTGATGTCAACATCATGGATTGCTCCAGTAAAATTCTTAGTAATAACATAATGAATTAATGTTGACCAATGTCATTAACTAAATCATAGGCTCTCTTTAGATTTTACCAGTTTTCTCACTAGCATTCTTTTTTGATTTTGAAGTAAAATCTGAGGTTCCACCTTGCATTTGGTTTATTTTTAATGCCTTCATTATTACATATTACAACCCTATGCAGTAAGGAATGATAATGAGAGACTTTCTTTACTAAATACTTTCTACAATTCAAGCACATTTCAAATACTCATGACAATCCTATGATAAAAAGAACACACTTTCCATTTTATGAGGATTCTGAGGCAGGAAAGATCACATATATTGTCAAAAATAATTTAGCAATTGTCAGAACCAAGATTTGAACTCAAGAGGAGTCATCTTCAAATCTGTGTTCCTTATTAATTACTGATAATAGATATTTACATGTTTGCGCATTTCCCCCAATATACAGCCATTCACTATCTTGCACCTAAACGTTTTATATGCTGTGTTTCATAGCTCAGTAGTGTCCAACTCTTTGTGACTCCATGGACTGAAGCCTGCAAGTTCCTCTATCTATGGGGATTTTTTTGAAAAGAATACTGGAATGGGTTGCCATGCCCTCCTCCAGGAGATCTTCTCAACCCAGGGACTGAACCTAGGTCTACCACATTGCAGGTGGATTCTTTACCATATGAGCCAACAGGTAAGTCCAAATGTTTGTATAGAAATGATGATTTGCCTATAACAAATTCCTATAAATAGGATTTTTAAGTCAATTTCTTCAGTGTGGCAAAAATTCAGAAATTAAAATTTTGTTCTCTGTTTTTGTAAAATAAAAAACTTATAACAATATCTCTCAAAGTACCTATTTATATTTTTCAAACTCAGTAGAATTATCATAAACTTAAAAGCAGGAATTGCTTAATAGTCTGACCTAGGTTCTTTGAATGTGTATTGACCTACATATTCATATAAATTCCCTGAACAATACTCTGACCATCTTTAGCCCAGCTTTAAGAAAATGGATCTTATTTCATCTATGTTCATCAATAAAATGATGGCTAAAACTCATTTGCACAATATGTTGTGTCAGGGCATTTCATAAGCTATTTCATAAGTATGCTAATGTACTACTGTGCATCTGTAGTTTAATACTATCTTGAAAGTGAAACTGTTAGTTATTCAGTCATGTCCAACTCTTTGTGACTCCATGGACTGTAGCCCACAGGCTCCTGTGTCCACAGAATTTTCCAGGCAAGGATATTGAAGTGGGTTGCCATTCCCTTCACCAAGGGACCGTCACATCCCAGGATTTGAACCTGGGTCTCCTGCATTGCAGGCAGATTCCTTACTGTCTGAGCTACTAGAGAAGTCTCAATACAATCTTAGCAAGCTGTTATAGAGAGCAAATGGAAATATCTGCATAAAGTGACTCAATATTTTACTTATTATTAGGTTAATTATTATTCTTATTGTTCTTACCTGATTCATAAAGTAGGACCCATAATGCAGTCATGAAGTTTAGATGTTACGGTTACTTTATATACTTTCTATATTTCAGAGAAATTTCTGTACAACTGACAAAACATCTTTATTTATATATTCTCTTTACTACCAGATCATTTTAGAAATAAAAGTGATCACTACTCAAAGAGATTATTTTGCCTAAATTCTCTGAATTGATTTAAACTCAGATTTTAATCACTCATATCCTGGTGCTTCAAAGGCATATATGTATCACTGTTTTATGAAAATCATAATAAACAATTTACTGGAGAGATAAATACATTTTCTCAAAATATTTATAACATAAATATATAATGTATATAGAAACATAAATATCTTATATGTATATAGAGGTTAGTATATAGAGATTTCTTTTTTTAATAAATATAGGTTAGTATATAGAGATTTTTTGCATTGTCCTTCTNTTTTATGAAAATCATAATAAACAATTTACTGGAGAGATAAATACATTTTCTCAAAATATTTATAACATAAATATATAATGTATATAGAAACATAAATATCTTATATGTATATAGAGGTTAGTATATAGAGATTTCTTTTTTTAATAAATATAGGTTAGTATATAGAGATTTTTTGCATTGTCCTTCTGGTGAGCAAGGCAAAGAAATAGAGAAAAACAGTAGAATGGGAAAGACTAGATGCCTCTTTAAAACCATTAGCGATATCAAGGAAACATTTCATGCAAAGATGGACACAGTAATGGACAGAAATGGTATTGACCTAACATAAGCAGAAGATATGAAGAAGAACTAGCAAGAATACACAGAACTATACCAAAAAAAAAAAAGTCTTTATGACCCAGATAACCATGGTGGTGTGATCATTCTCCTAGAACCAGACATCTTGGAATGTAAAGTCAAGTAGGCCTTAGGAAGAATCACCAAGAACAAAGCTAGTGGAGATGATATAATTCCAGCTGAGCTATTTCAAATCCTAGAAGATGATGCTCTGAAAGTGCTGCTGCACTCAATATACCAGCAAATATGGAAAAATCAGCAGTGGCCACAGGACTAGAAAAGGTCAGTTTTCATCCTAATCCCAAAGAAGGGCAATGCCAAAGAATGTTCAAACTACCACCCAATTGCACTCATTTCACATGCAATTAAAGTATTGCTCAAAATTCTCCAAGCCAGGCTTCAACAGTATGTGAACCGTGAACTTCCATATGTTCAAGCCAGATTTAGAAAAGGCAGAGGAACAAGAAATCAAAGTGCCAACATCCATCGGTATCATAGAAAAATCAAGAGTCCAGAAAAACTTCTACTTCTGCTTCATTGACTATGCTAAATCCTTTGACTGTGTGGATCACAAGAAACTGGGGACAGTTCTTAAAAAGATGGAAATACCTGACCTGCCTCCTGAGAAATCGGTATGCAGGACAAGAAGGAGCAATTAGAACTGAATATGGAACAACAGACTGGTTCCAAATTGGGAAAGGAGTGTGTCAAGACTGTATGTTGTCTCTATGCTTATTTAACTTATGTGCAGACTATATCATGCAAAAGCTGGGCTGAATGAAGCACAAAACTGAAATCAAGATTGCCGGGAGAAACATCAATAACCTCAGATATGCATATGATATCACTCTTGTGACAGAAAGCCAAGAGGAACTAAAGAGCCTCTTGATGAAGATGAAAGAGAGTGAAAAAGTTGGCTTAAAACTCAACATTCAAAAAACTAAGATTATGGCATCTCATCCTATCACTTAATCGCAAATAGATTGGGGATACAATGACAGACTTTAAACTCTTGTGTTCCAAACTGCAGCTATGAAATTAAAAGACAATTGCTCCCTGGAAGAAAAGCTATGCCTTACCTAGAAAGTGAAGTGGCTCAGTCATGTCTGACTCTTTGCAACTCCATGGACTGTAGCCTACCAGGCTCCTCAGTCCATGGAATTTTCCAAGCAAGAATACTGCCATTTCCTTCTCCAGGGGATCTTCCTGACCCAGCAGTTGAACCTGGGTCTCCTGCATTGCAGGCAGATGCCTTACTGTCTGAACCATTAGGGAAGCATGACTTACCTAGACAGCGTATTAAAAGGAAGAGACATCACTTGGTTGACAAAGGTCTGTATAGTCAAAGCTTGCTTTTGTCAGTAGTCCTGTATGGATGTGAGAGTTGGACCATAAAGAAGACTGAACACTGAAGAATTGATGCTTCAGACTGTGATGTTGAAGAAGACTCTTAAGAGTCCTTTGGATTTCAAGGAGATCAAACCAGTCATTCCTAAAGGAAATTAGTCCTGAATATTCATTTGAAGTACTGATGCTGTAGCTGAAGCTCTAATACTTTTGCCACCTGATGCGAAGAGCCGACTCATTAGAAAAGACCCTGATGCTGGGAAAGACTGAAGGCAGGAGGAGAAGGGGATAACAGAGGCTAATATAGTTGGATGGCAACACTGACTCAGCGACATGACTTTGAGCAAGCTTTGGGAGACAGTGAAGGACAGGGAAGCCTGATGTGCTGCAGTCCATGGGGTTGCCAAAGAGTCGGATGTGACCTAGCAATACACACACACACACACACACACACACACACACACACACA
>SJYX01018807.1:132512-148526 GCA_006410675.1 Oreotragus oreotragus | reverse complement strand
AAAAAAAAAAAAAATTCCTCATTTCTTTGTCCCGATTCCTTGCTTTCTCATTTAAGTGCAGGGAGCATTCTAAGAATTTTAAGATGGTTTATTGAACCAAGATTCAACAAATCAAATATCCTCATAAACAAGCATGCAAACAGATGGAGGAGCTATGTATCTGTCTATGAACATCAGCTTCTGAGCACGTTCAGTTCAGTTCAGTTCAGTTGCTGAGTCATGTCTGACTCTTTGCGATCCCATGAACTACAGCACACCAGGCCTCCCTGTCCAACACCAACTGCTGGAATCCACCCAAACCCATGCCTATGGAGTCGGTGATGCCATCCAACCATCTCATCCTTTGTTGTCCCGTTTTCCTCCTGCCTCAAACTTTCCCAGCATCAGGGTCTTTTCCAGTGAGTCAGCTCTTCGCATCAGGTGCCCAAAGTATTGGAGTTTCAGCTTCAACATCAGTCCTTCCAATGAACACCCAGGACTGATCTCCTTTAGGATGGACTGGTTGGATCTCCTTGCAGTACAAGGGACTCTCAAGAGTCTTCTCCAACACCACAGTTCAAAAGCATCAATTTTTCGACACTCAGCTTTCTTTATACTCCAACTCTCAGCCATACATGGCTACTTGAAATACTATAGCCTTGACAAGAGGGACCTTTGTTGGCAAAGTAATGCCTCTGCTTTTTAATATGCTGTCTAGTTTGTTCATGAGAGGCTAATGGGGAGGAAGGCCAGGGGTCTCCAAATGGAGAAAATGGCTTTCAAGTTTCAGACACTTTTATGTCTCTTAAGCAGCAGGAGGAAACAAACTAATGATTTTTTTTTCCTCTCTATAAAACTTTAAAAGGAGGTTTCTCTTAAAATACTTTGCTGCCATAATGACACCTGGTTTCACCTGAAGTTAACTGTTCTCAATCCTTGAGATAACCAATGCATTTTTCTTGTGAAAATGTTTTTCTTAAGCTATGTTAATGCACTATGCATTTATCCCAAACCCTGTCTTCAAGTCAGTTCTGCCTAATGGCTCAGAGCCTACTTGACAAGCCGGTATATTATATTCAAATATTGTTTCCCTAATCTATGGAAACGAAACTATTTGTATGGTAATCTGTTCTTCTACAAGATTCACGTTAGTCGTTTTATGGCCTAGGATGAATCATCTGATGCCAAGATTATCCCAAAATGCATCTTATGGGTGAAGGGCGTGGTGCCATTCTGAGTTTTAAGACATTCGTTTCTTTCATTAACAGACTGCTAGTGCCTATATAACATGTAGCTGAAGACTATCGGGGGGTACTCTTTCTGCCCACTTCTGATGCCTATGTCAGAAGCTTTTTCTATCTCCTTTATACTTTACTAAATCTTTATTACAAAAAAGCCCTGAGCGATCAAGCCTCGTCTCTGGCCCAGGATTGAATTCTCCTCTGGAAGCCAAGAATTGCGGTGTCTTTTAATTCAGAAACAGTCTTTCAGTCATAACTTTCCTTTCAGGGAGTAAGTGTCTTTTAATTTCATGCCTGCAATCACCATCTGCAGTGATTTTGGAGCTCCCAAAAATAAAGTCAGCCACTGTTTCCACTGTTTCCCCATCTATCTGCCATGAAGTGATGGGACCGGATGCCATGATCTTAGTTTTTTGAATGTTGAACTTTAAGCCATTTTTTTCACTCTCTTGTTTCACTTTCATCAAGAGGTTTTTTAATTCCTCTTCACTTTCTGCCAGAAGGGTGGTGTCATCTGCATATCTGAGGTTATTGATATTTCTCCCGGCAATCTTGATTCCAGCTTGTGCTTCCTCCAGCCCAATGTTTCTTATGATGTACTCTGTATATAATTTAAATAAGCAGGGTAACAATATACAGCCTTGATATACTCCTTTTTTCTATTTGGAACCAATCTGTTGTTCCATGTCCAGTTCTAACTGTTGCTTCCTGATCTAAATACTGGGAGTTCCAGTCTATTTTGTTTGTTTGTTAACTACTTATAGTGTAGTAAAAACTGTCCTTCTGACGGATCTAGATATTACTATACTAAGTGAGGTAAGTTAGACAAAGACAGATATTATATGATATCAGTTATATGTAGAATCTAAAAAAAAAAGTACAAATGAACTTATTTATAAAGCAGAAACAGATTCAAAGACATAGAAAACAAACTTATAATTACCAAAGGAGAAGTGGTGGTAGAGATGTTAGGGATATGGGATTAGCAGATGCACACTACTATATATAAAAGATATAAACAGCAAAGTTTTACTGTAAAACATGCTTCCCTGGTGGCTCAGTGAAAAAGAATCCTCCTGCAATGCAGGAGATGTGGGTTCCATCCCTGGATGGGAAAAGAGAGAGCAACTCACTCCAGTATTGTTGCCAGGGAAACATCCTGGGCAGAGGATCCTGGCTGGCTGCAGTCCATTGGGCTGCGAAAGAGTTGGTCACGACTTACGAACTAAATAACAACAACAAATGACTGTATTCACTACCTTGCAGTAAATTATAATGGAAAATAAAAGAAAGAATCACTTTTATACTAGTAATTGCTCTTATATGAAAAAATAGAGATGCTTTACTTATTAACTTATTTAATCTTTCTGACAACAAAATCAGTGTATCAATTGTATACATAAGGAAACTGGGCATATTGATTAACTTGTCCAAATTTATAAAGTTACTATCTATCAGAGCCCAGGTTCAAAAACAGGTATCCTGGTCTCACTCTGTTCTCCCAGCCACTGGACTCTGCTACCTCCCAGATATTTCCAAAAGATCACTTTTGAAAAGAATAATCTAAATTATCTGACTATATATTTATGATACTTCCTTTTTTATTTCCCAAACATATGGCTTTTTCCCTTTGATTTTCCAAAATATAATATCTAAGTGTGATCTTTAAGGTGGTTTACTTTAAATTAAAGTTTATTTATTAAGAAAAGTATTAGACTGTCAATGTAGCTACTTAAGCCACTGATACTGCTTAAAAAAAAATAAAAGTATCTTAATTGCTTTTAGACAGAAATTCCTCATTTATTGGGACTACATTTATTTTTTGCCACCAAGCAAACATTTTTCAAAGTATTTCTTGTATTGAGGTGAGGTAAAATATGTAATAGTATTATAAACAAATTCTGTTTAAAGTGATAAAATTATGTTTCTTGTTTTTTTAATATGATCTGGAAGGCAATCCAAAGGTAAAGTTCTCTAGATATTTTGAGACATCACTACATCCTTGACTTCAGTAGACATTGTTCCAGGCTTATGACCCTGAGAAAGACAAACTATTTCTTTTGGTTACCATCAGTTATATGTATAATGATACTATTTCGTAAGTGTACTGAGCATGAATGTTTTCTTGGCCTTAAATTTCTTCGATATGCCTAACATTATAGAAATGGAATCTGTGACACAGAAAATCTCAGTGAATTTTTGCTAGGCTAGGACATTGCAAAAAACAGATGGTGTGCCAGAAGATACAAACAGGAAAAGGAAAAATGGGGGTGGGAGTTGCTGTTTTTACTTTTTTAGCTTAAAACAAACTATAAAAAGGTTAAATGCAAAATTATACCACTTTTTACTAATGACTCTTATAGGCAAAGATTTTGACTGGATTTTTTTTTTAACTCCTGCTTGTAAGTCTTTGTGAGAACACTTTTTTCTTTAATGAAATAAAGAAAAAATGCAGCACAATAAAAAAATTTTTTAAAAAGCCTTTATAAAATGTCTATTAAGATTGTACAAAAGAAGAGCTAAAAAGTACTGACTTTTTGTGAAATAAATGAACACTTCAACAAAGGTGTGTTTTTCATGCCCATTCAGTTGATCCTGGAGTCAATTTTATACATATTTACCATGTAATTAAGTTTAACACAGCCAGTTAAACCAGAAAAATTTACAATTTATATTACAAGAAGAGCTAATCAATGAATATAGGAAAGTTGCAGGATATAAAATCAACACACAGAAATCCCTCTCATTCTTATACACTAATAATGAGAAAGTAGAAAACGAAATTAAGGAAACAATTCCATTCACCATTGCAACGAAAAGAATAAAATACTTAGGAATATATCTACCTAAAGAAACTAAAGACTTATATATAGAAAACTATAAAACACTGATGAAAGAAATCAAAGAGGACACTAATAGATGGAGAAATATACCATGTTCATGGATTGGAAGAATCAATATAGTGAAAATGAATATATTACCCAAAGCAATCTACAGATTCAATGCAATCCCTATCAAGCTACCAGCGGTATTTTTCACAGAACTAGAACAAATAATTTCAAGATTTGTATGGAAATACAAAAAACCTCGAATAGCCAAAGCAATTTTGAGAAAGAAGAATGGAACTGGAGGAATCAACTTACCTGACTTCAGGCTCTACTACAAAGCCACAGTCATCAAGACAGTGTGGTACTGGCACAAAGACAGAAATATAGATCAATGGAACAAAATAGAAAGCCCAGAGATAAATCCACACACATATGGACACCTTATCTTTGACAAAGGAGGCAAGAATATACAATGGAGTAAAGACAATCTCTTTAACAAGTGGTGCTGGGAAAACTGGTCAACCACTTGTAAAAGAATGAAACTAGATCACTTTCTAACACCACACACAAAAATAAACTCAAAATGGATTAAAGATCTAAATGTAAGACCAGAAACTATAAAACTCCTAGAGGAGAACATAGGCAAAACACTCTCCGACATAAATCACAGCAGGATCCTCAATGATCCGCCTCCCAGAATACTGGAAATAAAAGCAAATATAAACAAATGGGATCTAATTAAAATTAAAAGCTTCTGCACAACAAAGGAAACTATAAGCAAGGTGAAAAGACAACCCTCTGAATGGGAGAAAATAATAGCAAATGAAGCAACTGACAAACAACTAATCTCAAAAATATACAAGCAACTTATACAGCTCAATTCCAGAAAAATAAACGACCCAATCAAAAAATGGGCCAAAGAACTAAATAGACATTTCTCCAAAGAAGACATACGGATGGCTAACAAACACATGAAAAGATGCTCAACGTCACTCATTATCAGAGAAATGCAAATCAAGACCACAATGAGATACCACTTCACACCAGTCAGAATGGCTGCGATCCAAAAGTCTGCAAGCAATAAATGCTGGAGAGGGTGTGGAGAAAAGGGAACCCTTTTACACTGTTGGTGGGAATGCAAACTAGTACAGCCACTATGGAGAACAGTGTGGAGATTCCTTAAGAAATTGCAAATAGAACTGCCTTATGACCCAGCAATCCCACTGCTGGGCATACACACCGAGGAAACCAGAATAGAAAGAGACACATGTACCCCAATGTTCATTGCAGCACTGTTTATAATAGCCAGGACATGGAAACAACCTAGATGTCCATCAGCGGATGAATGGATAAGAAAGCTGTGGTATATATACACAATGGAGTATTACTCAGCCATTAAAAAGAATACATTTGAATCAGTTCTAATAAGATGGATGAAACTGGAACCAATTATACAGAGTGAAGTAAGCCAGAAAGAAAAACACCAATACAGTATACTAACACATATATATGGAATTTAGAAAGATGGTAATGAGGACCCTGTATGCAAGACAGCAAAAGAGATACAGATGTGTAGAGCGGACTTATGGACTCTGAGGGAGAAGGAGAGGGAGAGGGAGAGGGTGGGATGATTTGGGAGAATAGCATTGAAATATGTATACTATCATGTAAGAAATGAATTGCCAGTCTATGTTCAATGCAGGATGCAGGATGCTTGGGGCTGGTGTATGGGGATGATCTGGAGGGATGATGTGGGGTGGGAGTTGGGAGGGGGGTTCATGTTTGGGAGTTCGTGTAAAAAAAATAAATAAAAAATAAAATAAAATAAAAAAATAAAAATTAAAAAGTAAATAAATAAATAAATATTCAGACCCATTTGAATATAGGTACAATAAACGTAATTGTGTTAGTCTTTATTTATGTAGTTTTTGATGTGGACCATTTTTAAAGTCTGAATTGAATTCTTTACAATACTGCTTCTGCTTTATATTTTGGTTTTTTGACCGTGAGACATATGGGATCTTAGCTCACTGACTAAAGGTAGAACCCTCACCCCTGCACTGTAAAGTGAAATTTTAGGGGCTGCCAGGGAAGTCTCAAACTTATTTCCTATGTTTTAAAAATTATTACCTGAATGAAAGCTCTAGGTTCAATAAAAGTCTGAAATAAGGAAAATGCTGTCCTTAAATCATAAGAACAAAAATACAAGCATCTCTATAGAAAATTAATTTTCTTGTTACATTATCATCTCTCTTTATATTTCTATTCCTGAGAAAATCTGGCACATCTCATTCAGTGAAGTCATCCAGAACTTGCTTACATATGGTCAAATATTTCATTTGCTTCTTCAGAGACAAGGGTATAAAAAGGAGATAAGTCATTCAGCATGAATTCATGTTTCCCAAGTCATATGATAGTTTGCTAACTTGGTTGGAATTTGTAGACTAGCATGTTGTGGGTAGTATTATTCCTGCCATAAGAATATCTTTTATATAGTACCCAACAGAATATACTTAATAACCTGTAGCTTAATGTTTTGAGTGATTTCAACAAAGGAATAATTTTAAGGTGATGAACTTTGTGGACAGACATTCCTTTGCTCTTTTATAACTGTGTTCATATACTGATTTTTCACCTACTGTATTTAAATTTCCAAACTGTTTTTTGGAATATGTTCGAACTGAGAGAAACTGACAAGATGCATTAGTGGAATCACCAAAAACTTTCTTACATACAGAAGACATTTAAAAAATATTTATCATCTAAAGGTATTATTTTGTACAATTTAAGCAATTTTAAGAGCTATTGCAGAGTATATCTTTCAAGATCTGCCCAATTATATATTTCTTTCTAATTATTTAATCATTATTGAGGTGGGATTTTTTTTAATACACCTTAAAGTGAAGTAATTCACTTTAAAATTTTGATAGATGACTACAGGCAAGAGCTAGAGAAACAATGAAAACACCTGCTCCTCTCATGTACTGACAGGCTTTCAGAAATCTCCAAAAGCACATAATTAAAATTATTTTCCCCACAAATTTTCCATTATTTTCTTTGGACCCTAATATATATTACATTTTATTCTGTCCATAATTATCTTTTTTAATAAAACATGAGCAACTTGAGATTTTCATACTGACTCAAAATAGCCTAGATGACATTTATTGAGCTTTACTGAGTGGTTGAATATTTCAAGCTACTGTGATAGGGCATATCATCCAAGTCAAAATTATCCTACTTTTCAGATAATCTTTTTTGCAGCTAGCTGACAAGGATTCATTCATTCACTTAAATATTTATTCAGTGCATGTTTTGAGTTATTTATACTCAGAGATTCAAAAGGCACATCAAGAAATGTATGGCTATTGGATAAGATAAGCAAGTAAACCTACAGTGATAGATATTAAATACATGAAAAACAAATATCTCACTCTTTTGGGCACTATGCATTTTAAAAGATAAACATGTTAAGCTACATTGATGGATTCCTGATGATGTAGTATGGGCAAGGAAGAAAAAAATGTGTCTTTATTTCTCCTAGTAGCCTCAAACTGGTTTCACAAACTTTTCTTCCACCTTTCGTTTTACCACCAAGTAAAAGGCTGGAGTATCTCTTAGCTTCCTAATAAATCCTTATATAAAACTAACCCTCCCCCACCAAATTATCTCAAAATAAGACTTATCAGTGCCTACTCCATGAATTTAAAAATCATCTTAGCATAATTTCTAGCCATAAATATTGAATGATATCTAAATAATTTTTTGAATGATATCTAACTAATTTTCATAGCTTATGCAATACTTGGGGGGGGAGTTGAGATGCATCATTGATTTTTAAATAATTTACATAATAAATTATTTAAATATATGTATTGAAATATTGACTGCTCTAAAAATCATGCTAAACTGATATGACACTTTCTGCCTAGGAGCTCAAAATCTCAGAACTAAAACACTGATGTTGAATGACAGAAGACCAAGGAACAATTGAATGAATGAAAAAATTTTGTCTCTAAATTGATGTTATGCAGAACAGAAAAAAAAAATACACTATAAGGGACAACATAAGAGATACGATAGAAATCCAACAGTGGACAGGAGAAAAGTGAATTCCCTGCAAATTAATCAAAGATTGTTGAAAGAGGGACAATTTGGGGAATCAGGAGATTTCCTATATAAGATAAGCCTTAATTGAGAAGGTAATGAAAGCTCACTAAATAAATGTTTTAAGGTACTGGGCACACTTTAGACCACCTCAGTGGTATTGTGTTGGGACTGAAATCTCTCTGATTCCTAAGGTCACCAGCTCCAGGGTACATTGGACCCTGGATATCAAATTTAAGTGCTACATTGCCCTAATATACATTAAAACTTAAACTAGTTCTAAAAATACTGAAGGACCATAGGAAGAAGAAAGACAAATAGGATGATAGTTAATTGTGCATAATTCCTTCATCAGAGACATTTCAGGACATTAGGCTAGCTCAGTTCTTTCTAGAGTATTCCCAGCAACACTATTTCTGCAAGATGCTCTGAGGAAAGTGCCAGGGTCCAGCCCCACTGGACCCAGGGTGATTCGAAGGGGAGTTGGAGTAGGCAAGGAAAAAACTTATTTATGTATTAATATAATATTAGATTATGAAGAAATAGTGTAGTAGAAATATTAACTGGAGAAAAGAGGCTGAATAACTTGCTTTACATGGAAAACCAATAAAGTTCCAGACAAGGAAATTGTACCATCTACGTTAGGCTGCCAACGCCCATTCGAATATCAGAGAGTGCCCCGCCTTGGGCTCTCTCTCTTATGGATCTTAGAAGCCAGGACAAGTAAGTAGACAAGGCGAGCCTCCACGCCCCAGATGGCAATTCAGCCTGAAATCAGAGTAAAGAGGAGACACGGGGAAACCAATCCTTCCAATGACTGGCCTCTATTGTCTAGAAAGGCCTTTTATACCTTTTTGATTATACATAGAGATTGATAGGTAATAAAAAATTATGCAGCATTAGCAGCCCAGACTCTTATCAAAACCAGGCTTTTCTCTCTGCATACCTAGTTTTATTCACAAGTCTCAGGTAATTTACATAATCTTCTGGCCAAAAGGGCCAATTAACATTTTACAGCCCTTTTCTGATAAGGGTTTATCAACCAGAAGACTTATTTGTGTTGATCTTCCCAAAGTCTGGTGCCACTCTCAGAAAGCACTAAATAAAGTTACATTCTTACATAGCAAAGATACAGCAATTTATAACAAGTAAAAGGAGTACAGTGATTTATAACAAAAGAAAAGTAATTAACTCAAAGTCTAGTGTTGCTGACATCAAAACTACTATATATCTTTTTCCGTATCCCGTTTACATTGATTAACATCCTCCCAGGTGCCTAAAAGATAAAGAATATGGAGGCCTGTGGCAATCATTGAGTCAACAGTGAAAACCATCACCAATATGATTTTTAACTCTTTAGAAAAGGCTCTGTATCTTTAAGTTTCTTTTAAGCTTTGTGCCTCTCGCAATTGGGGGGCTGTAAGCAATTCACAAGCTGTAAGAGGTCAGGGGATCCTGTTAGGCAAGCTAGAGAGTTATCAGAGGGGGTTTGAGCTGAAACATCTCAACATATTGGGCATTTGCACTTGGTGAGTCAATAATTGCTGCCATAGTAACAGTAACAATAACAATAACAGTTGTTGTTACACAGCAAGACCATAATTATCATATCAATAAGTTGTTACAGTTACAGGACATTTTTAAAGCGACAAAAAAGCAAGCATTATTTTTGAGGAGTTAAACAAGATGAAAATGTTAGACCTCGTGGTCTTTTCCTGGAACCCGTCGCTCCAAAGATCACCAAGACTCGGATTCGATGCAAACAGCAAGAGGATTTATTAAGCCGGCGTGCCGGGGTTCAGTCACCTCCGAGGAGGGACGAACCCTGGACAATGGTTACAGAGCAGTATTTAAGCATAAGAGTTACAAACAGGTGCAGATAGGGTGGGGAGCACCTGATTGGTGGGCAGGTTTGGACCTTTACGTGGATAGGTTCGTGTACTTATCAGGCTGAAACGGCTGATCGGACCACATTACCACATTTTAGCTAATTCTTGGAAAAACACTCTCCTGGAAAGTCCCTGAGGGAAAAGCAAACAGCCTCTCTAGAGGGTCCTTGAGGGTGTCGGCCTGGAGGCCTGAGATAAGTTTGCTGCCTGAATGAGCCTAAAGGCCTCATTCCATGAGATAAAGACCTATTGCTTATAGTTAGTAAAATTTTAACTTTCCTTCTCAAAAACATACATTGTTCACAAGTCACCACATTAGGTCCATTTGTGCATTAAGTTTTCCGGAATCATTGGTGAAAAGAGAACATAAGGAGAGGGTAAACAAGCCAAAACAGAGTAAATAGAGTCATTTTTTGGTAGGGGTTTGCACTGCAGCAGCTGTCAGTCCTGCCGAGATCTTGATGTTTATCTTGCCTCTCCTGCTGGCCAGAGCGGCGGTCCTCGCCCTGTCCTCTGCTGAACTGGCATTGGCCCTAGCGCTGGCCAAGCTACACAAAAATTTGAGCAAATAGTATACAGTTTCCATATATCTCCTCTCCCCACCAACCCTCTATGCCATAGTTTTGCAGAGGGACGCTGGCAGAGCACTGGGTCCCATCAGTCAGTCAGGCTGGCCCCACCTGTGGCTCCCGGAGCGCGGCTGTTCTGTGAGACGGTGGTGACAGAGGAGTTCTCTTTTTGTTTTGTGGCGAATCAGTCTGTCTGGATTCGAATGGACGAATCTGAGTCCTGTGGAAAAAAAAACCAACAACTTCCTCGACCAGCAGTTAATTTTGGGTCGGGATCTTTTTATTATTGTCTGGAGAGGAGGTCTTCTCACTTTACCAATGGCTTACATTTTATTGTTCCAGACAAATCAGAATTTAACTTATTACAAAGAGGGCATGCTGTAAAATATGATGGGGGAAAACTATACTTAAATTCTCATTTTTTAAGTTTTGAATTAACAAAGCATGTGAGGGTAAATGATGCAAGATTTGACCACAATAATTTCCTATAGCAATCTGCCAATCATCATCAAACATTTGAAAAGCATCAAGTTGTTCTCTGTTATATGGAATTACAATTTTTGATGGCTCTTTACTAAACAATTTAATAAATCAATATACTTGGATAAATCTTTATAATTAATATATCAATTAATATATATATGGCAGCAATGCAACATGCACACAACTAATACCAACCAACACAAATCAATGCATTGTAATAATACATGTCTCACACACACAATATAATTACACAGTATATATAATGTATGTTATCACAGCATGCCAATCTATACCAACTAACATTAGCCACATATATATTACTGCAATATACATATTATGTATATATAATTATACACTATATATTCAATATGCATATATATAGTATACATATTTATATATGAATTAATTAAGTATAGATGTATAAATAGAATTAGGTATACCCCCCCTTTTTTTTTTTTTTTACAAATCTTTATTCAAGGTTAGGTGCTTTATTATTGAACTGCATTATTTCTCTGAAGTGAATGAATATACGGCAGATATAAAGTAAATATACTACAGACCATTTGGTGGAGGGAGGGAAGGCAAGAGAAAAAAAGATTAGTTCAATTCAGTTCAGTCACTCAGTCATGTCTGACTCTTTGCGACGCCATGAATCACAGCACGCCAGGCTTCCCTGTCCATCACCAACTCCTGGAGTTCACCTAGACTCACATCCATCAAGTCAGTGATGCCATCCAGCCATCTCATCCTCTGTCATCCCCTTCTTTTCCTGCCCCCAATCCCTCCCAGCATCAAAGTCTTTTCCAATGAGTCAGCTCTTCACATGAGGTGGCCAAAGTACTGGAGTTTCAGCTTTAGCATCATTCCTTCCAAAGAAGTCCCAGGGTTGATCTCCTTCAGAATGGATTGGTTGGATCTCCTTGCACTCCAAGGGACTCTCAAGAGTCTTCTCCAACACCACAGTTCAAAAGCATCAGTTCTTTGGTGCTCAGCCTTCTTCACAGTCCAACTCTCACATCTATACATGACGACAGGAAAAACGTCTAGCCTTGACTAGACGGACCTTTGTTAGCAAAGTAATGTCTCTGCTTTTGAATATACTGTCTAGGTTGGTCATAACTTTTCTTCCAAGTAGTAAGTGTCTTTTAATTTCATGGCTGCAGTTACCATCTGCAGTGATTTTGGAGCCCCCCAAAATAAAGTCTGACACTGTTTCCACTGTTTCCCCATCTATTTGCCATGAATAGTCAGGGTTGATTTCCTTTAGGATGGACTGGTTTGATCCCCTTGCTGTCCAATGGACTCTAAAGAGTCTTCTTCAACTCCACAGATCAAAAGTATCAGTTCTTCAGCTCTCAGCCTTCTTTGTATTTGAAATGCTTCTGGCAGTTTTGATATTCTCCTTATATGTTTAATTAGCTTCATTTGAGCTAAAAGCAATGGCAAAACCATTTCAGCATCAAGAATAAATACCAGTGCAGTAAATGAAAATTCAAATATTACAGTTATCAGAATGGGTCAGAAATATCTACCTAATTAATTCTTTTAAAGTGCCAAAATTTTGAAGTGGTTTAAAATACTCAATCAAAAAAAAAATGTTATATAACATATATTTCAAAGAATTTCAATAAATAACTTGCATAAAAATTGAGATTCTCATTATAATAATAGATAGTATTTAATAAATAAAAATGTATAAAATGGTTCTCCAACTTTAAAATTTAACATAGTCTGTAACTGAATCTCTAAGATCTGATTTTTATTACCAAGGATGTATTAATAGTTGTAAAAGATCCCTTGGAGCCCCACTGAAAAATATATTTTTCCCTTTTTTACACCCTTCTAATGCAACATATGAGAGCTTAAAAATATTTACCACCATGTGCCTACTATCCGAGTTGACTATAACTACTTCAGCATCACCACTATATTGTGGATCCTTAGAGAATGGGGATTTTGGCTTTTCCATCTCTATATCTCACAAAGGGCCCAATCAAGCATGATATTTTAAAAACTGTGTTCAACCAAATCAAAATGTGAATAGATTCATTTTGAGCCACTCAACAGGATAAATTTTTCCAGTTTCAAGACACACTTAATATCTTGATATATCATCCTGGCTAATTTCAGGTGCCTTGAATAGCAATTAAATGTCTTATTCTCCTCCCATATTTTATCATTAGCATCTACAATTTGGGACATGAAGCAAAATCAATGTGGGTGTGCTAACAGAAGGTAACCTGTAAGTGACACTGTACTGTCATCATACTGTTAGTTATTTTAGTTATCTTGAAAATGCCAAAATAAATTTTAAAAGTAAAAGGCATTATGCAAATAATTAGTATACCTAGGGGCTAATATCTCTATTAATCCATTCAACTTACTGCAGTTTTTAAATGCACATAAAATACAGAAATTGATGTAATTAAACAAAATCTTCAGGATCTTATTTTTAAAATTCTTAGATTGTAATAGTGTTTTTTGGCAGGCTTAATTATGATCACTAATGGTTATGGCTCAATTTAACTAAACCAATCTATCAACTTTTTATACTCTTAAAGATAACATAAGTGAAAATTACAATTTCTTATCAAAAGGTTTAGGGTTTTCCAAATTTTAAATATTTGGTCTCCCTCCTCCCCTCACCTTAAGACTAAAAATAACCAAAAAATAACCACATCTTGTCTGCAACATTCCTTAGCAATCATTTGATGTATAAAATTTTAACTATGCCCCCAATTATTTTAAGACACAAAAATGGCTGCCTACCAATCTGTCTTGTCACAAGTTAGAAATGCTACATTTAAGAATTAACATGAAGGTTTCAAGTTTTTTCCAGTTTAGACATTTATACCTTTGTGTTTGTTGCTTCCAGGTGTTACTATAACATTAATATTTGTATAACCCATGTCTATGTTCCTTATATGTAATCCTTTAAAACACTAATAATTTAAAACACTAGTAGGTTTATCTTTATTATATTTTATTTATACCCATATTCAATCAGGCAAACTGTATTAGGCAAATATATTTATACTATGTATTTTTATCAATATATGAAGTATTGTTAATTGTACCGCCTATTGAGAACTAAGAAATTGAGAAATCTCTTTTCTGAGCTACTCCTATTTGACACAGCATGTCCCTCCCCCATAGGGTAAAGTGGAGCGAAGGAACTACATAGAGTTAGGAAAGTTTCACAAGTATCCTCAAACCGCCAATGTAATATTTTTGAACTTTAACTACTGTGGTGTCTTGAGGGCAAATCAAACAAAATTTGAGCCCTGAAATCTATCAGAGCAACTTGCCAATCATTACTATTTTGTAAAAGACTTGCAGTTGATCCTTATTGAATGGAATTACTATATGTGTTACCTTTTTTTCTTAGAAGTTTCACACTTCTTTTTCTTCTTTCTAGAATTAATTGGGCCACCAAGCTGGGATAAGATAAAACTATTTTTTTGGGGGTCACTGGTAGATGGAACCAATGGGCCTTCTCATCACAAACATCTTATTTTGTGGCAAGAATAATTTAATCTCATCTTTTGGCAATATTAATCTTAATTACCTGATCATTAAAGCCTCATTCACTTTAACAAAAACCAACCCTGTCTCACTAGTCAACCTTTTCCTAAAACTGGGATTAGGATCGTTTTATAAGCAATCAAACAAAAGGCTTTAAATCTGCAGTAGTCAGTTTTAAATGTGGGCATATCCAATTAATATCCCCTAATAATTTTTGGAAATCATTTAAAGTTAGTAAACAATCTCTCTGCAGCTTTAAATGGACATTATCAGTTTTTAAAACTTTTGGCAAACCTAAATATAAGAAGCAAGTAAAAAGCTGTTCCACAATATCATTATAAGCTTTTCCAATGATCTTTCTATAACCTAAATCTGGTCTATAGCCTTTTAGATGACAAGTAAACATTTAATCTTTGCTTGAATACCTCCAGCAATGGGGAGCTCACTACTTGCCAAGGTTTTAAACTCTTTCTCGCCTTTTCCTCTACAGCATTCCCATCCTGCATACCACTTTCTCTAATCCCACCAAGTCATTTTCAGTAGTATGTGTTGGCCAGGAGCTGGGCCAGTCTTTCTCAGCAATGCAAGAAACATCGGCTCTGGTGTCTAACAGCCATGACATTTTATTCCTTGAATTAAAAAAATCAATTAAAGGCCTAGAAGCTGTAATTTTTGCACCCAAAAAGTTAGATCACTAGATCCAAATCCTCTGGGGCTCCTAGCTTGAGAAGTCAAGGTTTTTCTGTCTGGTAATAAGGTAAAAGCAAAAGCTGTGCTATTCTTTGTCCTTTATTAATTTGCACAGTTTTAGCAGGTGGTGAGATCAAAACTTTAATTTGTCCAGTATAATCAGAATCTACTACATCAGGCACCACCAAAGTTCCTTGAAAAGAAAGCAAGCTACGCCCTAACACAAGTCTTACAATCCGCTCAGCCAGGGAGCTAGCCACTCCCGTTGGAATCTGAGCAACCAGCACAGTTCAGTTCAGTTCAGTTCAGTTCAGTCCCTCAGTCATGTCCCACTCTTTGCGACACCATGAATCGCAGCACGAAAGGCCTCCCTATCCATCACCATCTCCCGGAGTTCACTCAGACTCACGTCCATCGAGTCAGTGATGCCATTCAGCCATCTCATCCTCTGTCATCCCCTTCTTTTACTGCCCCCAATCTCTCCCAGCATCAAAGTCTTTTCCAATGAGTCAACTCTTTGCATGAGGTGGCCAAAGTACTGGAGTTTCAGCTTTAGCATCATTACTTCCAAAGAAATCCCAGGGTTGATCTCCTTCAGAATGGACTGGTTGGATCTCCTTGCAGTCCAAGGGACTCTAAAGAGTCTTCTCCAACACCACAGTTCAAAAGCATTGATTATTTGGCGCTCAGCTTTCTTCACAGT
>SJYX01018807.1:109493-119666 GCA_006410675.1 Oreotragus oreotragus | reverse complement strand
ATTCCATTTTCAATTTAGTTTTAAGTATTATGGACTTTATTCCCCTTTGAATAACCACAATGTGCATTATGTATTTAAGAATCTGAGAGACACTACTTTGCATTTGGTGAATTTTATTAATCTTAAACAGTTGACTACCAAAACCAGAAATCACTTAATGCTTACTAATATTCTGTTGAATTCTGACAATATACTTTATGAGTGCTTGGTCTGATTGTTAGTGATTCTGGAATCCATGGATATATTTCAAAAGAAGTATCAATTCATCAAATTGTATACAGAAATTTGAATGAATTTCAATGTTTTTTATAGGAAGAGAGTTTTTTTTTAAATTTATTGTCAAATGTCTGTGACTAAATATTGAAAACTCATTGACTAAAAATATTATTAAGGGATTAAAAAATCTTAGAAAATTTTGTATGCCTAATAATATTTTGAAGACTGTATTGTTATTATTATGCTATGCTCAGTCGCTTCAGTCATGTCTGACTCTTTGTGACCTTATGGACTTTATCCCACCAGGCTCCTCTGTTCATGAGTTTCTCCAGGCAAGAATACTGGAGTGGGTTGCCATTTCCTCCTCCAGGGTATACTCGACCTAGGGAGCAAACCTGTGTCTCTTGCATTTCAGGCAAATTTTCTACCACTGAGCCACTCGGGATGCCATAGTAGTAAGTAAAATTTTATTTCATTATTCAGAATTATTTTTATAGTACTTTATAAATTATTTTATTGTGCTTTTTAGTATGTAGCATCTATGTATCTGTAAGTAAATATCTTAACCTATAGATGTGGTCAGAGAATTGATGCTTTTGAACTGTGGTATTGGAGAAGACTCTTGAGAGTCCCTTGGACTGCAAGGAGATACAACCAGTCCATTCTAAAGGAGATCAACCCTGGGATTTCTTTGGAGGGAATGATGCTAAAGCTGAAACTCCAGTACTTTGGCCACTTCATGGGNATGCTTTTGAACTGTGGTGTTGGAGAAGACTCTTGAGAGTCCTTTGGACTGCAAGGAGATCCAACCAGTCCATTCTGAAGGAGATCAACCCTGGGATTTCTTTGGAGGGAATGATGCTAAAGCTGAAACTCCAGTACTTTGGCCACTTCATGGGAAGTGTTGACTCATTGGAAAAGACTCTGATGCTGGGAGGTATTGGGGGCAGGAGGAGAAGGAAGAGATGGCTGGATGGCATCACGGACTCGATGGAAGTGAGTCTGGGTGGGTTCCGGGAGATAGTGATGAACAGGGAGGCCTGGCATGCTGCGATTCATGGGGTCACAGAGTCGGACATGACTGAGCGACTGAACTGAACTGATAGACGTGTCATTGGACTAGACAAGTTCCAAGATTTTCTATAAAGTCTATTTGTGTTTAGTAAAATTATTTTCCTAAGAAACCCATTAATGTTTCATTAAAAAAGAATAAAATGAAGTTCTTGATTTCTGACTAGTCATATATGAATATATATAATAGTCTAAAAATAATTTTAAAATAAAAATTGTGCAGTGTTATACCATGAACTAGAAAGTTTAAAAATTGACAATTAAAATATGCTACCAGTCAATGAAACAGAGTACATATTCCAAAAACAGATCTACATGAATATAGCCAACTGATCTTTGGCAAAGAACAAACCCAGCACAATTAAGAAAAGAAAATCTCTTCAACAAATGATGATGGAACAAGCAGATACTGACATGTGAAAATGAATCTAGACATAAAATTTATCTTTCTCTCAAAAATGAACTCAAAATGGTTTAAAAACATAAGTGTAAAACATAAAGCTATAAAACTCTTAGAAGATAACATAGGAAAAATATCTAGGTGATCTCAGGTTTGGCAACATCTTCTTAGATATAATACCAAAAGGATAACCCATGGAGGGAAAAAATAGTAAGTTGAACTTAAGTAAAATAAAACCTTTTGCTCTGCAAGACTGTTCAGTTCAGTTCAGTTCAGTCGCTCAGTTGTGTCTGACTCTTTGTGACCACATGAATCGCAGCACACCAGGCCTCCCTGTCCATCACCAACTCCTGAATGAAAAGACAGGCCAGAGTCTGAGACAGTATTTGCAAAATACAGAACTGATAAAGAATGCATCCAAATATAAAAGAACTCCTAGAATTTAACAATGAAAAACCAAGCGTTTGAATTTAAAATGTGCCAAAGGTCTCAACAGACATCTCACCAAAGTACATATATACATGGTTGACATATGTCTGAAGAGATTTTCAGCACCACATGTCACTAAGGAAATGCAAATTAAAAAGAGGAAGATACCATAACATACCTATTACAATGGTTAAAATCCAGAACACAGACAATACCAAATGTTGGCAAGAGGATAGAACAACAAGATCTCTCATTCATTGCTGATGGAAATGCAAAATAGGATGGTCACTTTAGAAGACACTTACTCGTAAAGTTGAACAAAGCCTTACATAGTGTGGGGAGAGAAAAAATTAGTCAAGATGACATGGTCAGTCTCTCTCACCCCAAAGCCTCTCACTCTTGCCCCATGTTTTGTAGGTAAAGACTGTATAACAGCTGAGCTCATTTATAGCACTGTGCATGTGCATCATGAGGTCCTCATTTGGTCATGAGCTACTTTATGCTGTAGAGATGTACGAGCTCCACCTATAATGTAGCAGCATTACTTTTGTGTCATGGCTCTGTCTGTTGGTTCACCCACAAGAGGAGAGAATATAGCTTACCTACTGCTATGGTTGTTGCACCAGCCAGGAGACAATAAATGCTTTTGCAAATCCCTATGGCTCCTTGCATCTTCTTCTAGCCTCTTAGCTCATGCCTTGCCTACTCTGGGTTCAGCAAAGAGTGTGAACAGCAAAACAATTGGTATCACAAACAGGGCCAGTGATACAACTGGCTTAGTTAGCAGATAGGCTTAGATACCCTGCAAGTAGGGGAGCCTGAGGCTCCACTGGAGGAAGAAAGCCAGTGGCCACCATATAACATGTGGTACCATGTGGCTGCAGTCCTCTCTGTATGGGCTCTGGTTGAAGGCCAGGGAAACAATGGGCAGTTCACTGGATAGCATTGAAAAGGCATTGGAGGCAGTGAGTTCCCATTTGCTGAACAAAGTGGCATGAACTGCTGCTGGCATGGAGTTGTGGGGGGAAGGGAGGGTGAATTTTCCTGACTGTCTTGAAGGCAAATATGGATTGTGCCCTACACAAGGCCACACCAGTGCACAATGTGCAGAGACACTTGAAAGAACTATAGCAACGTATGTTGACAAGAATCCTGTAGCCCTGAAGAACTCACCCTCTCTGACACTGATGGTGATGTTGAACGTTATGAGACTGTGTGTCTCCCCTTCTCAGTGAGGCTTGTTGTGCACCAGAAAGTGAAGCACGAGCAGCCTATGGCC
This sequence comes from Oreotragus oreotragus, assembly GCA_006410675.1. NCBI lineage: Eukaryota > Metazoa > Chordata > Mammalia > Artiodactyla > Bovidae > Oreotragus > Oreotragus oreotragus. Next base: position 116,271 of record SJYX01018807.1, on the reverse strand, counting down.
CAGGAGGGACATCCTCGAGGAGCCCCCAACGTGACCAATTTCAGCAAAAGCAAGGGCAGATTGACTTTTCCAACTCTGGGACACAGGGGTAGACCCAGTGTCTCTGGGAGTTTTTTGGGTCCTTACTGAGAGAAGTAGAGGGACAGCATGTGAAATGCCAGCTGGAAAGTGTGAAGACCCTGAAGGGGTCCTGAGTTGGCAGGGGTCCCATCCAGGTTAAGCAGATGCAAATGTGGGCTGGTTTGTGTTGAGTGTACTGAAAAGACTGTGTCTTATGTAGAACATTGTACTGTAAAGGGTGAGCCATTTGATGAGTTTACTGTACAAAATGTGCCCTCAGACTTCAAAAAGTGTAATCGTGTGGGTGGGCTGTGAATGCTGCAAAAATATCCCCTCCTTGAAGGGGTGGCCTTGGCACCTGTGTGGGGTTTTGTGGGTCTTTAATAAAAGCCCCACAGGGGTGGAGTTGCCCCTGTGGAGGCTTTCATGCAATTTCACAAGGACAGATGGTGGACTAGACTTGGCCATGGAGAAAAAGACACTCCACATGCAGTGGGTGGCTTTTCTAGCCCCATGAGGGTGAGGATAGCAACATGAGTTCCAGGTTACAACCAACATTGGGTTTTGCTATGTATTAGGGATGTAACTGCTTTTTGTTGTAGCTACTGCTGTTGCAAGATGTAAATCCAAGGGTCACTGTTACTCACCAAGGAAATGTCTCAGAAGATGGCCTGCACATCTTCTGCGAGGCGAGACACCCTGAAGTGGTGGAGTGTGGGGAGAGAGCAAATTAGCCAGATGGCATGGTCAGACTCTCTTTCCCCACAGCCTCTCCCTCTTGCCCCATTTTTTGAAATAATGACCATGTAACTGCTGAGATCATTTATAGCACTGCACAAGTGCATCATGAGGTACTTGCTTGGTCAAGAGCTATTTTATGCTGTAGAGATATATGAGCCCCACCTAGAAATTAGCAGCATCATTTGCTGTGCCACAGCTGTCTTTTGGGTCAGCCTCAAGAGGTAAGAATATAGTGTGTCTAATGCTACAGCTGTTGCACCAGTCAAGAGAGAATAAATGCATTTGCATGCCCTGCAGCTCCTTGCATCTTCCTCCAGATTATTACGCCTTGCCTATAACAGGTTCAGTGAACAATGTGAACAGCAAGACAACTGGCATCAAAAACAGGGTTAGTGATAGACATAATATTACAAAACTAAACCTATTGTTGGAGAAGACTCTTTTAAAATTTTTTTAAAATATAAATTTATTTATTTTAATTGGAGGTTAATTACTTTACAATATTGTATTGATTTTGCCATACATCAACATGAATCCATCACAGGTATACACGTGTTCCCCATCCTGAACTCCCCTCCCTTCTCCCTCCCGGCAATCCCACTGCTGGACATACACACCGAAGAAACCAGAATTGAAACAGACACGTGTACCCCAATGTTCATCACAGCACTATTTATAATAGCCAGGACATGGAGAAGACTCCTGAGAGTCCCTTGGACTGCAAAGAGATCCAACCAGTCCATTCTGAAGGAGATCAGCCCTGGGATTTCTTTGGAAGGAACTATGCTAAAGCTGAAACTCCAGTACTTTGGCCACCTCATGTGAAGAGTTGACTCATTGGAAAAGACTCTAATGATGGGAGGGATTGGGGACAGGAGGAGAAGGGGACAACAGAGGATGAGATGGCTGGATGGCATCACTGAGTCGATGGACGTGAGTTTGAGTGAACTCTGGGAGTTAGTCATGGACAGGGAGGCCTGGCGTGCTGCAATTCATGGGGTTGCAAAGAGTTGCTTACAACTCAGTGACTGAACTGAACTGAACTGAAACCTATATGATCCATCAGTTTTGCTTCTGTTATCTACTTTAATAAGTTGAAAGCAAATGCCTGCATAAACACCTGCACACAAGTGTTTGTAGCAGTTTCATTCCTAATTGCCAAAATTTGGAAGCCACCAAGATGTCCTTTATTGGTGAATGGATAAACTGTGGTACATCCATATAATAAAATAAGCAAGTGTTAGTTGCTCAGTCATGTCAGACTCTTTGTGATCCCATGGATTGTAGCCTGCCAGACTCCTTTGTCCATGAAGTTCTCCAGGCAAGAATACTGGAGTGGGTTGCCATTTCTTTCTTTGATGTAATAAAATATTATTCAACTAAAAAGAAGTGAACATTCTATCAGGCCACAAAAAAGACAGAAAGGGAAATAAAATGCAGTTTGCTAAAATGAAAAAAGCCAATCTGTAAAGGCTATATGCTATCTGATTCAGCTATGTGGAATGTTGAAAAGGCAAAACTATCGAGACAGTGAAAGAAAAAAAAAAAAAAGGCAGCAGTTTCCAAGAGCTTGGGGAAAAGGATGTATAGATTAATTGGCAGAGAACAGGATATTTTAAGGATAGTGAAACTATTCTACAAAATATTGTAAGGATGAATACATATCATTGTAGTCACTTCAGTTATAACCAGTAGAATGTGAATGCTAATGTAAACTATGGGCTTTAGTTAATAATACTGTATAAATATCAGCTCACCAATTATAGCAGACATACTACACTAATACAAAATATTAATAAGATAAACTGTGTGTGTGAGATTGAGGGATTATTTTGGAAATGTGTACTCTCTATTCTGTTTTTTAATAAACATAAAATTTCTCTAAAAGTAGTGTATTAATTAAAAAGTCTAAAGTAGGGTACAGAGCCAAATATTGTATATAATAGACACACACCCAGACATCACAGTATGAGAAATTATTCCTAAAATAGGAAAATTAAACAAATTAACCTGATATTTATTTCATAATCTTATCTTCAAAATAATTTTTATTTGTCAATTACTTTTTACATATTTCCAAGCATTTTCATCTTAAAAAGTAAAAATAATTTTTTGTATGTTAGCCATGGTCATGTGTAGGCAGCAATGTATAAAAATACCCTCAGGTTTTTATTTGCATAAAGCCAATAAGATTCATTCATTATTAAAATTTTTCTTTCCCAAAACAAGCAGATTTGTTGATTTAATATTTTTTAGTATATTCAGAGCTCGCTGCAATTTCAGATGTTTGTGCTGCTTGTTTCACAGGTTGGGATATTATTATGTTGTTGACTCTTTATACAGCTCATGGGGTTCTCACAACAAGTATACCAGGGTAGTTTGCAACTCCTTCTTCCAGTGGATCACATTTTGTCAGAACTCTCCACTATGAGCCATCTGTCTTGGGTGCCCTGCATGGAAGCATTCATAGCTTCATTGAGTTACACAAGCCTCTTTGCTATGACAAGGCAGCGATTCATGAAGGGAAGGGACAAGGAAACCAGGTGTGCTGCAATCTAAGGGATGGCAATGAGTCAGACACAATTCAGTGATTGAATAACATATAATACCTGCAGCAAACTCTGGGGCAAAAGAATTTCTGCTTAGAGGAATTTTGATAAATTAGGAATCTTTACCTGGGAATACACCCTCTCTGATTAATCTGATTTGGCGTGATCAAGTGAGGTGACATTCAGCTGCTGGCTATAGCTGAGATAAGTAGATATGTTTTAATGCACATTTCAAAAGTCAAAGTTGATTTCAGATAAATCTATCGAAGATTCACATTTTATGGGTCACTCTCATCTCTTTCTCTCCTTTTCACAGCTGTGAAAAAAAGAGAAATGAAAAGCAAAGGAGAAAAGGAAAGATATAAGCATCTGAATGTAGAGTTCCAAAGAATAGCAAGGAGAGATAAGAAAGCCTTCCTCAGAGATCAATGCAAAGAAATAGAGGAAAACAACAGAATGGAAAAGACCAGAGATCTCTTCAAGAAAATTAGAGATACGAAGGGGACATTTCATGCAAAGATGGGCTGGATAAAGGACAGAAATATTATGGACCTAACAGAAGCAGAAGATATTAAGAAGAGGTGGCAAGAATACACAGAAGAACTGTACAGAAAAGATCTTCATGACCAAGATAATCACGATGGTGTGATCACTCATCTAGAGCCAGACATCCTGGAATGTGAAGTCAGGTGGAACTGAGAAAGCATCACTATGAACAAAGCTATTGGAGGTGACGAAATTCCAGTTGAGCTGTTTCAAATCCTGAAAGATGATGCTGTGAAAGTGCTGCACTCAATATACCAGCAAATTTGAAAAACTCAACAGTGGACACAAAACTGGAAAAGGTCAGTTTTCATTTCAATCCCAAAGAAAGGCAATGCCAAAGAATCCTCAAATTACCACACAATTGCGCTCATCTCACACGCCAATAAAGTAATGCTCAAAATTACTTCAGGCTTCAGCAGTACATGAACCGTGAACTTCTAGATGATCAAGCTGGTTTTAGAAAAGGTGGAGGAATCAGAGATCAAATTGCCAATGTCCGCTGGATCCTGGAAAAAGCAAGAGAGCTCCAGAAAAACATTTATTTCTGCTTTATTGACTATGCCAAAGTCTTTGACTGTGTGGATCACAATAAACTGTTTAAAATTCTGAAAGAGATGGGAATACCAGACCACCTGACTTGCCACTTGAGAAACCTATATGCAGGTCAGGAAGCAACAGTTAAAACAAAGACATGGAAAAACACACTGGTTCCATATAGGAAAAGGACTATGTCAAGGCTGTATATTGTCACCCTGCTTATTAGGGTAAAGTGTCTGCCTGCAATGCAGGAGACCCAGGTTCAGTCCCTGAATTGAGAAGTTCCCCTGGAGAAGGAAATGACAACCCACTCCAGTACTCTTGCCTGGAAAATCCCATGGACAGAGGAGCCTATAGGCTACAGTCCATGGGGTCGCAAAGAGTTGGACACGACTGAGCGACTTCACGTCACATCATGAGAAATACTGGGCTGAAAGAAGCACAAGCTGGAATCAAGATTGCTGGGATAAATATCAATAACCTCAGACATGCAGATGACATTACCCTTATGGCAGAAAGTGAAGAAGAACTAAAGAGCCTCTTGATGAAAGTGAAAGAGGAGAGTGAAAAAGTTGGCCTAAACCTCAACATTCAGAAAACTAAGATCATGGCATCTGGTCCCATCAATTCTTGGGAAATAGATGGGGAAATAGTGGAACCAGTGTCAGACTTTATTTTTTTGGGCTCCAAAATCACTGCAGATGGTGATTGCAGGCATGAAATTAAAAGACACTTACTCCTTGGAAGGAAGGTTATGACCAACCTAGATAGTATATTGAAAAGCAGAGATATTACTTTGCCATCAAAGGTCCTTCTAGTCAATGCTATGGTTTTTCCAGTAGTCACATATGGATGTGAGAGTTGGACTGTGAAGAAAGCTGAGTGCCAAAGAATTGCTGTTTTTGAACTGTGGTGCTGGAGAAGACTCTTGAGAGTCCCTTGGACTGCAAGGAGATCCAACCAGTCCATTCTAAAAGAGATCAGTTCTGGGTGTTCTTTGGAAGGAATGATGCTAAAGCTGAAACCCCGGTACTTTGACCACCTCATTCAAAGAGTTGACTCATTGGAAAAGACTCTGATTCTGGGAGGGATTGGGAGCAGGAATAGAAGGGGACAACAGAGGATGACATGGCTGGATGGCATCACCAACTTGATAAATGTGAGTCTGAGTGAACTCTGGGAGTTGGTGATGGACAGGGAGGCCTGGCATGCTGCAGTTCATAGGGTCACAAAGAGTCGGACACGACTGAGCAACTGAACTGAACTCATCTCTTTCACTAGTCATTTTAAGCTACTTACTTTAGTAACCATCTAGGCTTCCCTGATAGCTCAGTTGGTAAAGAATCTGCCTGCAATGCAGGAGTCCACAGTTCATTTTCTGGGTTGGGAAGATTGGCTGGAGAAGGCATAGACTACCCACTCCAGTATTCTTGGACTTTCCTTGTGGCTCAGCTGGTAAAGAATCTGCCTGAAATTTGGGAGAACTGGGTTCGATCCCTGGGTTGGGAAGGTCCCCTGGAGAAGGGAACAGCTACATACTCCAGTATTCTGGCCTGGAGAATTCCATGGACTATACAGTAACCATCAGTACCAGAAGGAAGTATCCTGAGAAATGTAAAGAACTCAGTGCACAAAGTGAGGGAAGTTAGCTTGAGTTGTTTAAGAAAGGAAATTAAAAATATCACATACATGGCAAAATGCATGAAATATCTTGACTAGGCAAGCTTCATTTTTTTCTAGTATGACATTTTATTATCACATGAATGTAATAAGTTAGCACTGTGCTCAGGTGTACTTGCCCATATAGGCGTGTGTGCACACGCAAATGTGCATGCACATGCACACATACATACACCAGTTTCAGGAAGCATAACAACACAGAGATCCAAACTAACAGAGAAAGAGTTATCTGAAGATGTTTTCTGTAGTTATATTTTACTTAATAAAGCTTCTAGTTTTAGACGTCACTTCTTTCAGCATGTATTTGTGATAACCTCTTTATGCCATTCAGCTTATTATTTCTAAATTTTAATTTATTTCCTGTTTTTGTGACCCAGATAGTAAGTCCAAAGAAGAATTTTGCTGAAAGTTCTCTAAAATTCTGTTTGATGTAAATTATCTCTTTCTTCTCAGATGATAGCAGTACCCTGTGAGAATCTGAATGAGTTCACTACTCATTGAACAGTCAGCTTCCTTGCTTTCTCTTTGATTCTTATAAAACAATACCATTATTTTCTTTCCAATTTCTTCTAACTTTGTGCTGTTTAGCTCAATTTTTGAATGTTTGAATTTATAAAAATGATTGCAAGATGAATTAGTTACTGTAATTCTTTTTTTTTTTTTTT
>SJYX01018807.1:95559-106546 GCA_006410675.1 Oreotragus oreotragus | reverse complement strand
TGATCTCTGGTTCCTCTGCTTGTTCTAAAACCAGCTTGAACATCAGGGAGTTCACGGTTCACGTATTGCTGAAGTCTGGCTTGGAGAATTTTGAGCATTACTTTACTAGTGTGTGAGATGGGTGCAATTGTGCAGTAGTTTGAGCATTCTTTGGCATTGCCTTTCTTTGGAATTGGAATGAAAACTGACCTTTTCCAGTCCTGTGGCCACTGCTGAGTTTTCCAAATTTGCTGGCATATTGAGTGCAGCACTTTCACAGCATCATCTTTCAGGATTTGAAACAGCTCAACTGGAATTCCATCACTTCCACTAGCTTTGTTCTTAGTGATGCTTTCCAAGGCCCACTTGACTTCACATTCCAGGATGTCTGGCTCTAGATTAATGATCACAGCCTCATGATTATCTGGGTTGTGAAGATCTTTTCTGTACAGTTCTTCTGTGTATTCTTGCCACCTCTTCTTAATATCTTCTGCTTCTGTTAGGTCCATACCATTTCTGTTCTTTATCGAGCCCATCTTTGCATGAAATGTTCCCTTGGTATCTCTAATTTTCTTGAAGAGATCTCTAGTTTTTCCCATTCTGTTGTTTAACTTCAAGATTTTAATTATTTCAAAATATCCCTCATCAGAAAAGGCTTAGGCTCTTAGGTTGAAAATACATGCTGGGTCTGATTTTATTTCTTGTTCAAAGATACCCTGGGACATTTCAGGTCTCTCTATAAGGAGAAATTCATGGAACTCTTAAGAGAATAGAACCTAGAAAGACTGACTTCAGCTCAGGGAAAAAAAAAAACTAACTGCTATTGTGAATTGTTGACTCCAGAGGGTTTATTCTTCCACCTAACTTAAACTTGTTCTTTGCCATTTTAGATGATCAATATGACCAAAAGTTTGGCAAAATGAACTCATGATTAATTGTTTGAGTTCAAATATGCTTTACATTATATATTTCATAAAATACATTGTCACATCTATATCTTATTTTCCTAATCTCTTGTCACCTTTTTGTGCATAGTTTGACTCCACCCTTATGGCAGAGAGTGAATAGGAACTAAAAAGCCTCTTGATGAAAGTGAAAGTGGAGAGTGAAAATGTTGGCTTAAAGCTCAACATTCAGAAAACGAAGATCATGGCATCCGGTCCCATCACTTCATGGTAAATAGATGGGGAAACAGTGGAAACAGTGTCAGACTTTATTTTGGGGGGCTCCAAAATCACTGCAGATGGTGACTGCAGCCATGAAATTAAAAGATGCTTACTCCTTGGGAAAAAAAGTTATGACCAACCTAGATAGCATATTCAAAAGCAGAGGCATTATTTTGCCACCTAAGGTCTGTCTATATGGTTTTTCCAGTGGTCATGTATGGATGTAAGAGTTGGACTGTGAAGAAGGCTGAGCACTGAAGAACTGATGCTTTTGAACTGTGGTGTTGGAGAAGACTCTTGAGAGTCCCTTGGACTTCAAGGAGATCCAACCAATCCATTCTGAAGAGATCAGTCCTGGGATTTCTTTGGAAGGAACGATGCTGAAGCTGAAACTCCAGTACTTTGGCCACCTCATGCGAAGAGTTGACACATTGGAAAAGGCTCTGATGCTGGGAGGAATTGGGGGCAGGAGGAGAAGGGGATGACTGAGGATGAGATGGCTGGATGGTATCAGTGACTCGATGGATGTGAATCTGAATATACTCCGGGAGTTGGTGATGGAAAGGGAGGCCTGGCATGCTGCGATTCATGGGATTGCAAATAGTCTGAGACGACTGAGCGACTGAACTGATCTGAACTAAAGCATAAAGCCAATGTGAAGAAAAACTCATGGTTAAAATTAAATAGTAGCGACTTTATTTGATTGTGCCAAGTTGCTTTTTGTTATTATAATTTAACAACTCAGAGGTCTGGGAATATACGATCTCTTATTAAAACAATGTATGATTATTCATCCTCTGAATATTTCATCTTCTAATTTCTGTATGGTGACACAGACAAAAGTTAAAGTAAGTTATTTCCTAGGAAGATCAATATTTTAGAAGAATATTTGGAATAATTTATGTTTTTTTAAAAATGTATCATCTTTTTGTAAACTCTTAGAAGTATGAAGAATAATTACATGCTGTATGGCTTTCTTTGTGACTGGAAGGACACAAAAGAGGAGATTCTGGAGTGAAGGTAGGATTCTGTATCTTGTTTTTAACCTGGTTGTTAGTTACATCTGTGCATTCAGTTAAAAAAAATTCATTCACCTTTATTGATTCATGTACTTTTCTACATACATGTTAAATAAGATTTTCAAAAATATAAATGTTACTGTGGAGAAAGTATTTTGATCTTTTTATGCCTTTACTACTAATAAATATCACTCAACTTTTCCAACAGTTAAAAATTTGCAACTTATTTTCTCCTTCATTTAAATTATCACTCAACTTCTTTTAATCAAGATCCTATTTAAAAAATCCAAAAAGTCTAAGGATAAGCTACTATCATTACACTTTTAATCAATTAGGTATTTCAACCTATAAAATTACATTTACTTCTTAAAATTAAGCCCAACAAAGATTACATGATGATGAGTATTCACATATTGTGTTATAAATATTGCATTTTGAAGACTCCTTTATAAGGACCAGTTTTTTTATTTGGTTTCATGCACCAATAACTGTAACATAATTTGATTGAGAATTCTGAATAACTTTAAAAACAGATCAGTTTATGAAAACAGTGATAATTCTAGGACAAGGAAAAGTCTTCTACAGAGGGCTACATGTCAATATTTCGGTCTTGGCATGTCAGATATATTCCATTTTAACTAAACAATTTTGTCACTGTGGGAAATGCCAGCCATGGACAGGTTTAAATTAACTTGAATTTCAAAAATCGCATCTTAGACCATAAATCTAGCTTTGGTAAATTTAAAAAAAAAATGAAATCATTTCAAGTATCTTTTATGATCACAATGTGGTAAAATTAGATGTCAACTAAAGGAAAAAAAATTATTACAAATACAAACATATGGACACACACACTTCTGAATAACAAACAAATTAGAGAAGAAATTAAAAAAAGACATCAAAATATGCATGGAAACAGATGAAAATGAGAACACGACAATCAAAAACCTGTGGAATTCAGGAAAAACAGTGCTAAGGGAGAGGTTCATAGCAATACAAGCTTATCTCAAGAATCAAGAGAAAAATCAAATAAATCACTAAACTTTACACCTAAAGCAACTAGACAAAGAAGGAATTAAGAACTCTAGAGTAAATAAAAGGAAATAAATCATAAAAATTAGGGCAGAAATAAATGAAAAAGAAACAAAGGAATCTATAGAAAAAATCAACAAAACTAAAAACTGGTTCTTTGAGAAGATAAATCAAATAGACAAACAGTTAGCCAGACTCATCAAGAAAAAAAGGGAGAAGAATAAAATCAACAAAATTGGAAATGAAAATGGAGAAATCACAACAGACAACACAGAAATACAAAGGATCATGAGACTGTTATCAGCAAATATATAAAAATAAAATGGAAAACTTGGAAGAAATGGACGAACTCTTAGAAAAGTATAACCTTTCAAAACTGAACCAGGAAGAAATATAAAATCTTAACAGATCCATCACAAACATGGAAATTGAAACTACAATTAAAAATCTTCCAACAAACCAAAGTACATTAACAAATTGAAAGATAAAACCATATAATTATCTTCATTCAAATAGTGAAATTATTTATTCTAGCTCTGTGAAAAATACCATTGGTAGCTTGATAGGGATAGTATTAAACATATAGATTGCTTTGGATAGTATACTCAGTTTCACTATACTGATTCTTCTGATTCTCCATCTATTAGTGTCCTCTTTGATTTCTTTCACCAGTGTTTTATAGTTTTCTATATATAGTTCTTTAGTTTCTTTAGGTAGATATATTCCTAAGTATTTTATTCTTTTCTTTGCAATGGTGAATGGAGTTGTCTCTTTAATTTCTTTTTCTATTTTCTCATTATTAGTGTATAGGAATACAAGAAATTTCTGTGTGTTGATTTTATATCCTGCAACTTTACTATATTCATTGATTAGTTCTAGTAATTTTCCAGTGGCATCTTTAGGGTTTTCTATGTAAAGGATCATGTCATTGGCAAACAGTGAGAGTTTTACAATTTGTATGGAAATACAAAAAAACCTCGAAAGGCCAAAGCAATCTTGAGAAAGAAGAATGGAAATGGAGGAATCAATCTACCTGACTTCAAGCTCTACTACAAGGTCACAGTGATCAAGACAGTATGGTACTGGCACAAAGACAGAAATATAGATCAATCGAACAAAATAGAAGGCTCAGAGATAAATCCACGCACTTATGAACACCTTATCTTTGACAAAGGAGGCAAGAATATACAATGGAGAAAAGACAATCTCCTTAACAAGTGGTGCTGGGAAAACTGGTCAACCACTTGTAAAAGAATGAAACTAGAACACTTTCTAACACCATATACAAAAATAAACTCAAAATGGATTAAAGATTTAAATGTAAGACCAGAAACTATAAAACTCCTAGAGGAGAACATAGGCAAAACACTCTCCAACATAAATCACAGTAGTATCCTCTATGACCCACCTCCCAGAATACTTGAAATGAAAGCAAAAATAAACAAATGGGACCTAATTAAACTTAAAAGCTTCTGCACAACAAAGGAAACTATAAGCAAGGTGAAAAGACAGCCTTCAAAATGGTAGAAAATAATAGCAAATAAAGCAACTGACAAACAACTAATCTCAAAAATATACAAGCAACTACTGCAGCTCAATTCCAGAAAAATAAATGGCCCCGTCAAAAAATGGGCCAAAGAACTAAACAGACATTTCTCCAAAGAAGACATACAGATGGCTAACGAACACATGAAAAGATGCTCAACATCACTCATTATCAGAGAAATGCAAATCAAAACCGCAATGAGGTACCATTTCACATCAGTCAGAATGGCTGCTATCCAAAAGTCTACAAGCAATAAATGTTGGAGAAGGTGTGGAGAAAAGGGAACCCTCTTACACTGTTGGTGGAAATGCAAACTAGAACAGCCACTATGGAGAACAGTNCTTTAGTTTCTTTAGGTAGATATATTCCTAAGTATTTTATTCTTTTCGTTGCAATGGTGAATGGAATTGTTTCCTTAATTTCGTTTTCTACTTTCTCATTATTAGTGTATAGGAATGCAAGGGATTTCTGTGTGTTGATTTTATATCCTGCAACTTTACTATATTCATTGATTAGTTCTAGTAATTTTCCAGTGGCATCTTTAGGGTTTTCTATGTAAAGGATCATGTCATTGGCAAACAGTGAGAGTTTTACAATTTGTATGGAAATACAAAAAAACCTCGAAAGGCCAAAGCAATCTTGAGAAAGAAGAATGGAAATGGAGGAATCAATCTACCTGACTTCAAGCTCTACTACAAGGTCACAGTGATCAAGACAGTATGGTACTGGCACAAAGACAGAAATATAGATCAATCGAACAAAATAGAAGGCTCAGAGATAAATCCACGCACTTATGAACACCTTATCTTTGACAAAGGAGGCAAGAATATACAATGGAGAAAAGACAATCTCCTTAACAAGTGGTGCTGGGAAAACTGGTCAACCACTTGTAAAAGAATGAAACTAGAACACTTTCTAACACCATATACAAAAATAAACTCAAAATGGATTAAAGATTTAAATGTAAGACCAGAAACTATAAAACTCCTAGAGGAGAACATAGGCAAAACACTCTCCAACATAAATCACAGTAGTATCCTCTATGACCCACCTCCCAGAATACTTGAAATGAAAGCAAAAATAAACAAATGGGACCTAATTAAACTTAAAAGCTTCTGCACAACAAAGGAAACTATAAGCAAGGTGAAAAGACAGCCTTCAAAATGGTAGAAAATAATAGCAAATAAAGCAACTGACAAACAACTAATCTCAAAAATATACAAGCAACTACTGCAGCTCAATTCCAGAAAAATAAATGGCCCCGTCAAAAAATGGGCCAAAGAACTAAACAGACATTTCTCCAAAGAAGACATACAGATGGCTAACGAACACATGAAAAGATGCTCAACATCACTCATTATCAGAGAAATGCAAATCAAAACCGCAATGAGGTACCATTTCACATCAGTCAGAATGGCTGCTATCCAAAAGTCTACAAGCAATAAATGTTGGAGAAGGTGTGGAGAAAAGGGAACCCTCTTACACTGTTGGTGGAAATGCAAACTAGAACAGCCACTATGGAGAACAGTGTGGAGATTCCTTAAAAAACTGGAAATAGAACTACCTCATGACACAGCAATCCCAATCCTGGGCATACACACTGAGGAAACCAGAACTGAAAGAGACACATGTACCCCAATGTTCATCACAGCACTGTTTATAATAGCCAGGATATGGAAGCAGCCTAGATATCCATCAGCAGATGAATGGATAAGAAAGCTGTGGTACATATACACCACGGCATATTACTCAACCATTATAAAGAATACATTTGAATCAGTTCTAATGAAGTGGATGAAAGTAAGCCAGAAAGAAAAACACCAATACAGTGTATTAACATATATATATGGAATTTAAAAAGATGATAATGATAACCCTTTATGTAAGACAGAAAAAGAGACACAGATGTCTAGAACAGTCTTTTGGACTCTGGGAGAGAGCGAGGGTGGGATGATTTGGGAGAATGGCATTGAAACTTGTATAATATCATATATGAAACTAATTGCCAGTCCAGGTTTGATGCAGGATACAGGATGCTTGGGGCTGGCACACTGGGATGACCCAGAAGGATGGTATGGGGAGGGAGGTGGGAGGGTGAATCAGGATGGGGAACACGTGTATACTCATGGCAGATTCATGCTGATGTATGGCAAATCCAATACAATATTGTAAAGTAATTAGCCTCCAATTAAAACAAATGAATTTATATTAAAAATATATATGATTATCTCAATAGATGCAGAGAAAGCCTTTGACAAAATCCAACATCATTTATGATAAAAAGCCTTCAGAAAACAAGCATAGAAAGAACATATCTCAACATAATAAAATCCATATATGAGAAACCCACAGCTAATATTATCCTCAGTGATGAAATATTGAAAGCATTTCCCCTAAAGTCAGGAACAAAACAAGGGTGCCCATTCTCACCACTACAATTCAACATAGTTTTGGAAGTTTTAGGCACAGAAATAAGAAAAGAAAAGAAATAAAAGGAATCCAGATTGGAAAAGAAGTAAAGCTTTCATTGTTTGCAGATGACATGATCCTCTACATTGAAAACCCTAAAGACACTGACAGAAAATTACTAGAGCTAATCAATGAATACAGTAAAGTTGCAAGATATAAAATTAATACACAGAAATCCCTTTCATTCCTATATGCAAGCAATGAGAAAACAAAAAGAGAAGTTAAGGAAGTAATCCATTCACCATTGAGGCAAAAAGAGTAGAATGCTTAGGAATAAGTCTACCCAAAAAAATAAAAGACATATATATATAAAACTATAAAACACTGATGAAAAAAATCAAAGCTGAAACAAATAGATGGAGAAATATACCATGTTCATAGATCTGAAGAATAAATATAGTGAAAATGAATATACTACAGAAAGCAATCTATAGATTCAATGCAATCTCTATAAAGCTATCAACGGTATTTTTCACAGAACTAGAGCAAACAATTTCACAATTTATATGGAAATACAAAAAACCTCAGGTAGGCAACACAATCTTGAGAAAGAAGTTTAAAACTGGAGGATTCAACTTGCCTGACTTCAGGCTTTACAACAAAGCTACAGTCATCAAGACAGTATGGTACTAGCACAAAGACAGAAATATAGATCAATGGAACAAAAAACTGATGAAAAAAATCAAAGCTGAAACAAATAGATGGAGAAATATACCATGTTCATAGATCTGAAGAATAAATATAGTGAAAATGAATATACTACAGAAAGCAATCTATAGATTCAATGCAATCTCTATAAAGCTATCAACGGTATTTTTCACAGAACTAGAGCAAACAATTTCACAATTTATATGGAAATACAAAAAACCTCAGGTAGGCAACACAATCTTGAGAAAGAAGTTTAAAACTGGAGGATTCAACTTGCCTGACTTCAGGCTTTACAACAAAGCTACAGTCATCAAGACAGTATGGTACTAGCACAAAGACAGAAATATAGATCAATGGAACAAAATGGAAAGCCTAGAGATACATCCATGCACTTATGGACACCTCATCTTGACAAAGGAGGCAAGAATATACAATGGAGAAAAGACAACCTCTTTAACAAGTGGTGCTGGGAAAACTGGTCAACCACCTGTAAAAGAATAAAACTAGAACACTTTCTAATATCATACTCAAAAATAAACTCAAAATGGATTAAGGATCTGAGTGTAAGACTAGAAACTACAAAATTCCTAGAGGAAAACAGGCAAAACACTCTCTGACATAAATCACAGCAGGATCCTCTATGATCCATCTCCCAGAGCACTGGAAATAAAAGCAAAAATAAACAAATGGGACCTAATTAAGCTTTTGCATGATGAAGTAAACTATAAGCAAGGTGAAAAGACAGCTTTCAGAGTGGGAGAAAATAACAGCAAATGAAGCAAATGACAAAGAATTAATTTCAAAAATATACAAGCAGCTTATGCAGCTCAATGCCAGAAAAATAATTGACCCAGTCTAAACATGGGCCAAAGAACTAAACAGACATTTCTCCTAAAAAGACCTACAGATGGCTAACAAATACATGAAGAAGTGTTCAACATTAGTCATTATCAGAGAAATGCAAATCAAAACTTGAGGTACCATAGCACACCAACTAGAATGGCTGTTATCAAAAAGTCTACAAACAATAAATGCACGAGAGGGTGTGGATAAAATAGAACCCTCTTACACTTTTGGTGTAATGCGAATTAGTACAGCCATTATGGAGAACAGTGTGGAGATTCCTTAAAATACTGGAAATAGAACTGCCATATGATCTAGCAATCTCACTGCTGGGCATACACACCAAAGAACCAGAATTTGAAGACACACGTGTACCCCAATGTTCATTGCAGCACTGTTTATAATAGCCAGGACATGGAAGCAACCTAGATGTTCATCATTAGATGAAGGGATGAAGATATACACAATGGAATATTACTCAGCTATTAAAATAACATATTTGAGTCAGTTCTAATGAGGTGGATGAAACTGGAGCCGATTATATAAAGTGAAGTAAGTCAGAAACAAAAACACCCATATAGTATATTAATGCATATATATGAAATTTAGAAAGATGGTAACGATGACCCTATATGCAGACTTTTGGACTCTGTGAGAGAAGGCAAGCATGTGATTATTTGAGAGAATAGCATTGAAACATGTATATTACCATATCTGAAATAGATCATCAGTCCAAGTTTGATGCATGAAACAGGGCAATCAGACACGGTGTACTGGGCCAACGCTGAGAGATGAGATAGGGAGGCAGGTAGGAGGGGGGTTCAGGATGGGGAATACATGTACACCCATGGCTGATTCATGTCAATATATGGCAAAAACCACTACAATATTGTAAAGTAATTAGCCTCCAATTAAAACAAACAAACAAACAAAACAAAGAATAACAACAACAACAACAAAAAACCACACAGACTGTATGTGAACTTATGCTTTAGTTTGTCTTCTCTGAATATACTGTAAAGGAAGTTACTTGAAAATCCTAAACCTTATGGAAAAGCCATTCTAGCAATCCTCAATACAAATGGTAAGGTAAATTATAAGAATCATATTACTTAATCAAGTATGGTTGTACAAGACATGCCAAGAGTATAGCATGCAAACAAGATACAGGGCACCAATGGCCTGTGAGTCCTTCTAATGGAGGGCCAGAGGTGAAAGCTATGCAGCAGGGTACTGAAGCTGGCAATATAGGGGAAAAGTGATTTATAAAGTGAGTTTTGTGTTAAAATGAAAATGTAATAGGCTGGTTGATAGCCAGGATGAGATGAAAGAACAAAAGAAAGATCTTTTAAAAGCATGATAATATAATATCCTTTTCATAGTATATGGAACATTAAGGACTGTATTTACCTTTTTAAAGGAACACAGCTTGCCCATATTTTTGTTGTTATTATTGTTTAGTGTCTAAGTAATGTCCAATTCTTTGCTACCCGAAGGACTGTAGCCCGCCATGCATCTCTGTCCAGGGGAATTCCCAGGCAAAAATCTGGGAGTTGATTGCCATTTCCTTCTTCAGAGATCTTCCCAACCGACAGATCAAGCCTATGTCTCCTGCTTGGCAGGCAGATTTTTTACCACAGAGTAATAGTATATAAAATTATATATAAACAAACACATTTTAACTAGGTTATATTCTATTTTAAAATTTTATTTACATTGTGTATATTTGATTTTTTCACTTTGGATTTTGTCCATGTTGAGGTGTAAAACTATAATTCATAATCACTATGATATAAAATTCCTTTGTATAAACATTATTTTTTCATTCCTCTGTTTATACTTATCTCTTCTTTACTTTGTGGTTCATTAAAAATAACTCTTATTTTCAAAATCTATGCACATATATGTTTTCAAGGTCTTCTTGTGCAATAGACCTGTTTGAATATAATGCCTAGTTTTATATTTAGAGTATGTTCATCTTGAGCTTTATAATGCAACATAAAATTGCCCAAAGTAGTTGTATCAATTTTAGTATCCCTCTGTCAGAATACAGAATCTCCACTGCTGTCTTTACCCACCCATGTTAATCTTATCTTTAAAAAACACTGTCAATCTTCAGTTCAGTTCAGTCACTCAGTCGTGTCTGACTCTTTGCAACCCCATGAATCGCAGCACGTCAGGCCTCCCTGTTCATTACCATCTCTTGGAGTTCACTCAGACTCACGTCCATTGAGTCAGTGATGCCATCCAGCCATCTCATACTCGGTCGTTCCCTTCTCCTCCTG
>SJYX01018807.1:81556-94987 GCA_006410675.1 Oreotragus oreotragus | reverse complement strand
ACTGTTTCCACTGTTTCCCCATCTATTTCCCATGAAGTGATGGGACCGGATGCCATGATCTTCGTTTTCTGAATGTTGAGCTTTAAGCCAACTTTTTCACTCTCCTCTTTCACCTTCATCAAGAGGCTTTTTAGCTCCTCTTCACTTTCTGCCTTATGGATGGTGTCATCTGCATATCTGAGGTTATTGATATTTCTCCCAGCAATCTTGATTCCAGCTTGTGTTTCTTAAAGTCAATCGTTTCTCATGATGTACTCTGCATATAAGTTAAATAACAGGGTGACAATATACAGTCTTGACATACTCCTTTTCCTATTTGGAACCAATCTGCTGTTCCATGTCCAGTTCTAACTGTTGCTTACTGACCTGCATACAGGGGTTTAAAAATAATACTTCATTCAGATTAAAATACATCTTTGAACTAATACTTGACAATTCACCAATGCCTACTAGTGTACATTTTCACTCATCTTTAAAGGACATTCATTCTTCTTTAAGAATTTTATTCTGAGTGTTTTCTATTCCTTCCTCTGTCTTTATCCATGAAGAAGTGTTCTCTCTATATTTTTTTTTCCTGTATATTTCATATGTAGATTATTATCAGACATTTTTTTCCTAATGAAATTGTACTTTACATTTTTTAGATATAAATGTTTTTTCACATAAATTTGATGCTCATGTTCAAGCAGTCATTTTATGCCTCAATAATGTTCTAATCCTGTGGAACCCAATATTTCATATGTAGATTATTATCAGACATTTTTTTCCTAATGAAATTGTACTTTACATTTTTTAGATATAAATGTTTTTTCACATAAATTTGATGCTCATGTTCAAGCAGTCATTTTATGCCTCAATAATGTTCTAATCCTGTGGAACCCAGTAGATACTTGGGGTCGGAGGCAAGGAAGAAACATTCCTTCATTTTCTCTATTCTTTCTTTCCTCTGCTATCACTTTCTTAAAATATAAGGCCTTCTCTTCTCTTATTATATCTCTTCTTTTTTAGAAAAATTTCTAACCCCCCAAAATGTAGTACCCCCTACCTTCAGTTCACTTTTCACTAATAGCATCACAGTTTTTATCTGAAGTATAAATTGCTCTTAAATCATAATTATTAAAAAACTCTAAGATCATGGCATCTGGTACCATCACTTCATGGCAAATAGATGGGGACACAACAGAAACAGTGTGAGACTTTCTTTTTATGGGCTCCAAAATCACTGCAGAGGGTGACTGCAGCCATGAAATTAAAACACACTTGCTCCTTGAAAGAAAAGCTATGACCAACCTAGTTCAGTTCAGTTCACTTCACTTCACTTCAGTTCAGTCTCTCAGTCTTGCCTGACTCTTTGCGACCCCATGAACCACAGCATGCCAAGCCTCCCTGTTCATCACCAACTCTCAGAGTTTACCCAAACTCATGGCCATTGATTCAGTGATGCTATCCAACCATCTCATCCTCTGTCGTCCCCTTCTCCTCCTGCCCTCAATCTTTCCCAGCATCAGGGCCTTTTCAAATGAGTCAGTTTTCCGCATCAGGTAGCCAAAGTATTGGATTTTCAGCTTCAGCATCAGTCCTTCCAATGAACATCCAGGACTGATTTCCTTTAGGAAGGACTGGTTGGATCTCCTTGCAGTCCAAGGGACTCTCAAGATTCTTCTCCAACACCACAGTTCAAAAGCATCAATTCTTCAGCACTCAGCTTTCTTTATAGTCCAACTCTCACATCCAGACGTGAATACTGGAAAAACCAAAACCTTGACTAGATGGACCTTTGTTGACAAAGTAATGTCTCTGCTTTTGAATATGTTGTCTAGGTTTTTCATAGCTTTCCTTCCAAGGAGTAAGCATCTTTTAATCTCAAGGCTGGAATCACCATCTGCAGTGATTTTGGAACCAAGAAAAATAAAGTCAGCCACTGATTCCACTGTTTCCCCATCTATTTGCTATGAAACAATAGGACCAGATGCCATGATCTTAGTTTTCTGAATGTTGAGTTTTAAGTCAACTTTATCATTTTCCTCTTTCACTTTCATCAAAAGGCTCTTTAGATACTCTTAACTTTCTTCCATAATGGTGGTGTCATTTGTATTTCTGAGGTTATTGATATTTCTCCTGGAAATCCTGATTTCACCTTGTGCTTTCTCCAGCCCAGAATTTCACATGATGTACTCTGCATATAAGTTAAATAAGCAGGGAGACAATATACAGCCTTGATGTACTCCTTTTCATATTTGGAACCAGTCTGTTGTTCCATGTCCAGTTCTAACTGTTGCTTCCTGACCTGAATACAGGTTTCTCAAGAGGCAGGTCAGGTGGCCTGTTATTCCCACCTCTTTCAGAATTTTCCACAGTTTATTGCGATCCACACAGTTAAAGGCTTTGGCATAGTCAATAAAGCAGAAATAGATGTTTTTCTGGAACTTTCTTGCTTTTTTCATGATCCAGTGGATGTTGGCAATTTGATCTCTGGTTCCTCTGCCTGTTCTAAAACCAGCTTGAACATCTCGAATTTCACAGTTCATGTATTGCTGAAGCCTGGCTTGGAGAATTTTAAGCATTACTTTATTAGAGTATGATATGAGTGCAATTGTGCAGTAGTTTGAGCATTCTTTGACACTGCCTTTCTTTAAGATTGGAATGAAAACTGACATTTTCCAGTCCTGTGGCCACTGCTGAGTTTTACAAATTTGCTAGCATATTAAGTGTAGCACTTTCACATCATCATTTTTCAGTATTTGAATTATCTCAAGTGGTATTCCATCACCTCCACTAGCTTTGTTCGTAGTGATGCTTCCTAAGGCCCACATGACTTCACATTCCAAGATAGCTGGCTCTAGGTGAGTGATAACACCATTGTGATTATCTGGGTTGTGAAGATATTTTTTGCACAATTCTTCTGTGTATTCTTGCCAATTCTTCTTAATATCTTCTCTTCTGTTAACAACATTTTAAAAGCAGAGACTTTCCATTGCCAACAAAGCTGCATCTAGTCAAACCTATGGTTTTTCCAGTAGTCATGTATGAATGTGAGAGTTGGATTATAAAGAAAGCTGAGTGCTGAAGAATTGATGCTTTAGAACTGTGGCATTGGAGAAGACTCTTGAGAGTCCCTTGGACTGCAAGGTGTTCCAACTAGTCCATTCTAAAGGCAATCTGTCCTGAATATTTGTTGGATAGACTGATGCTGAAGCTGAAACTCCAGTAATTTGGCCACCTGATGTGAAATTCTGACTCACTGGAAAAAACCCTGATGCTGGGAGAGATTGAAGGCAGGAGGAGAAGGGGACAACAGAGGATGAGATGGTTGTATGGCATCATCCANAAAACCAGCTTGAACATCTCGAATTTCACAGTTCATGTATTGCTGAAGCCTGGCTTGGAGAATTTTAAGCATTACTTTATTAGAGTATGATATGAGTGCAATTGTGCAGTAGTTTGAGCATTCTTTGACACTGCCTTTCTTTAAGATTGGAATGAAAACTGACATTTTCCAGTCCTGTGGCCACTGCTGAGTTTTACAAATTTGCTAGCATATTAAGTGTAGCACTTTCACATCATCATTTTTCAGTATTTGAATTATCTCAAGTGGTATTCCATCACCTCCACTAGCTTTGTTCGTAGTGATGCTTCCTAAGGCCCACATGACTTCACATTCCAAGATAGCTGGCTCTAGGTGAGTGATAACACCATTGTGATTATCTGGGTTGTGAAGATATTTTTTGCACAATTCTTCTGTGTATTCTTGCCAATTCTTCTTAATATCTTCTCTTCTGTTAACAACATTTTAAAAGCAGAGACTTTCCATTGCCAACAAAGCTGCATCTAGTCAAACCTATGGTTTTTCCAGTAGTCATGTATGAATGTGAGAGTTGGATTATAAAGAAAGCTGAGTGCTGAAGAATTGATGCTTTAGAACTGTGGCATTGGAGAAGACTCTTGAGAGTCCCTTGGACTGCAAGGTGTTCCAACTAGTCCATTCTAAAGGCAATCTGTCCTGAATATTTGTTGGATAGACTGATGCTGAAGCTGAAACTCCAGTAATTTGGCCACCTGATGTGAAATTCTGACTCACTGGAAAAAACCCTGATGCTGGGAGAGATTGAAGGCAGGAGGAGAAGGGGACAACAGAGGATGAGATGGTTGTATGGCATCATCCATGCAACCAGGTCGATGGACCTGAGTTTGAATAAAATCTTGGGAGTTGATGATGGACAGGGAAGCCTGTCTTGCTGCAGTCTATGGGATCGCAAAGAGTCAGACATGACTGACTGAGTGAACTACTACTATAAATTGGTCTTTTATCTAAGACTGTCCATTGAGTCAGTGTTGCCATCCAACTATTCATTCTCTGTTGTTTCTTTCTCCTCCTGCCTTCAATTTACCCCAGCATCAGGGTCTTTTCTAAAGAGTCAAATCTTTGAATCAGGGGGCCAAATATTGGAGCTTCAGCTTCAGCATCAGTCTTTAAAAGAATGTTCAGGATTGATGGGTCTTTTCTAAAGAGTCAAATCTTTGAATCAGGGGGCCAAATATTGGAGCTTCAGCTTCAGCATCACGCTTTAAAAGAATGTTCAGGATTGATTTCCTATAGGATTGACTGTTTTTGTTTTTTTCTTTTTCTTTTTTTTTTCTTGCAGTCCAATGGACTCTCAAGTTTCTTCTCCAACACCACAGCTCAGAGGCATCAATTTTTCAGGGCTCAGCCTTCTTTATGGTCCAACTCTCACATCCATGCATGACTACTGGAAAAGCCATAGCTTTGACTAAATGGACCTTTCTCAGCAAACTAACATCTCTGCTTTTTAATATGCTGCCTAGGTTTGCCATGGCTTTTCTTCCAAGCAACAAGCATCTTTTAATTTCATGGCTGAGGTCACAATCTGCAGTGATTTTGAAACCTAAAAGTCTGTGACTGTTTCCATTGTGTCCCCATGTATTTGCCATGAAATTATGGAATTAGATATCGTAATCTTAGTTTTTTGGATGTTAAGTTTTAAGCCAGCTTTTTTACTCTCCTCTTTCACTTTTATGAAGAAGCTCTTTAGTTCATATTAACTTTCTGCCATAAGGGTGGTGTCATCTGCATATCTGAGGTTATTGATATTTCTCCTGGCAATCTTAATTCCAGCTTTTGCTTCATCCATCCTGGTATTTGATATGATGTACTTTGCATAGAAATTAAATAAGCAGGATGACAATATACAACTTAGATTTACTCCTTTCCCAATTTAGAAACAGTCCATTTTTCCATGTCTGGTTCTAACTACTGCTTCTTGACTTTTATACAGGTTTCAGAGGAGGCAAATAAGGTGATCTGATATTCTGATTGCTTGAAGAATTTTCCACACTTTGTTGTGATCCACACAGTAGAAGGCTTTAGAATAGTAATTGAAGCAGAAGTTTTTTTCTGGAATTCTTTTGCTTTCTATATGATCCAAAGATGCTGGCAATTTGTTCTCTGGTTCTTCTGTATTTTCTAAATCCAGCTTGAACATCTGTAATTTCTTGGTTCACATACTTTTGAAGCCTAACTTGAAGAATTTTGAGGATTACATTGCTAGCATGTGAAATGAATGCAACTGTGCAGTATTTTGAGCATTCTTTGGCCTTTCCTTTGGAATTGGAATGAAAAGTGACCTTTCCTAGTCCTGTGGCCACTGCTGAGTTTACCAAATGTTCTGACGAATTGAGTGTAGCACTTTAATACCATTATCTTTTAGTATTTGAAAGAGCTCAACTGGAATTCTATCACCTCCACTCAGCTCAATTCAGTTCAGTCGCTCTGTTGTGTGTGACTCTTTGCGACACCATGAATCACAACACACCAGGCCTCCCTGTCCATCATCAACTCCTGGAGCTCACTCAAACTCATGTCCATTGAGTCAGTGATGCCATCCAGCTATCTCATCCTCTGTCGTCCCTTTCTCCTCCTGCCCCCAATCCCTCCCAGCATCAGGGTCTTTTCCAATGAGTCAGCTCTTTGCATGAGGTGGCCAAAGTATTGGAATTTCAGCTTTACTTTCAGTCCTTCCAATGAACATCCAGGACTGATCTCCTTTAGGATGGACTGATTGGATTTCCTTGCAGTTCAAGGGACTCTCAAGAGTCTTCTCCAACAACACAGTTCAAAAGCATCAATTCTTCAGTGCTCAGCTTTCTTCACAGTCCAACTCTCAAATTCATACATGACCACTGGAAAGCCATAGCCTTGACTAGATAGACCTTGTTGGCAAAGTAATATCTCCACTTTTCAATATACTATCTAGGTTGGTCATAACTTTCTTTCCAAGGAGTAAGTGTCTTAATTTCATGGCTACAATCACCATCTGCAGTGATTTTGGAGCCCAAAGAAATAAAGTCTGACACTGTTTCCACTGTTTTCCCATCTATTTCCCATGAAGTGATGGGACCAGATGCCATGATCTTCGTTTTCTGAATGTTGAGCTTTAAGCTAACATTTTCACTCTCCTGTTTCATTTTAATCAAGAGGCTCTTTAGATATTCTTCACTTTCTGCCATAAGGGTGGTGTCATCTGCATATCTGAGGTTATTGATATTTCTCCTGGCAAACTTGATTCCAGTTTGTACTTCTTCCATCCCAGCGTTTCTCATGATGTCACTTCCACTAGCTTTGTTCATAATGATGCGTCCTAAGGCCCAGTTGACTTTGCACCTCAGATATCTCGCTTTAGCTGAGTGATCACACCATTGTGGCTACCTGAATCAATTAGAGTTTTTTGTAAAGCTGTTCCATGTATCCTTTCCACCTCTTCTTAATTTCTTCTGCTTATTTTATGTCCATATAATTTCTCTATGTTTTTCAATATTGTTAAAAATCAAACTATTGAAATATATTAAGTAAGAGACCTATATATAGAGAAAGAGGTCACAGTAAATGCTAGAGCTTAATTTTCCCCTTTCCTGGAAACTCCAGACTTATTCACAATACTGATGTGGGGAAAAAATAGTCCAGAAAAAGCTATAGCAAACCACCAAGGAGGAAATTATGAGGCTTACTGTTATGAGGCCCTAGAAATGCTCTCCAATTAATTTGAATTCATATAAGGAAAGATGGTCAGATATCAAATCCAAACTAAATTTTTGAAGTATTTTTAACTTATTACAGTGCAAGAAAACTTAGTTCCTTGTAGCAATAATAGTCCTGGAACTCAGCAAAGATTATTAGCACAGTCTTCTGTATATGTTGGCAACAACCCATGTGGCATCTAGGCAGAGCCAAATTTCATGGACCTGGGGAAGATCTGTTAATGATGCTTTGAGGCTTATACACATTGCATAAATTCTTACAAGGAGACACGAATTTGTGCATGAAAAAGTATTAGGTGGATCCTGCTAAAATGTTTGTGAAAACACTCAGTAAATATATAATTAATGTTTCAATTTTCAGGAACTCAGATGTTTTATATTGTGAAAGCAGAGAAAACAATTTTCTATTTAAAATTCTAGTACTCAACAGAATAAAACTATTTATTTGAGTAGACTAAGCCTCATGGAAAGATCAAAGTAATGTCTTTGAAAAGAAAAATTGTGGTTTCAATATGAGTTATTAGAAATGTATAAAATATCATTTTAGTGAGCAAAAATATGTGAATGAACCATCTACATGCAATAACTTGAGGGGGAATTTATTTCTAAGGCTGACTTACAAAAGACATTGAGAATATTGAAGTCACTAGGTTCAAAGTTGTGCTTGGTTTTGAAGAATATTTTTAAGTAGCTTCTGTGTATCAATTATGATGGTGACCTCCTGCTTCAGTTTATAGAGGCATATCCTGTTGATACAATTCCTGGCCTGGAGAGGCTCATAGTTCTGACAGATAAACAGGTAAGCAGGTAGACTGGCAGGAGTGTGATGCAGAGTAATCAATTCTAGAACTACATGGCCCAGAGAGGGTCACCTGACCGGGCTGGTGAGGAGGCAGGGGCAGACTAGGAAAGGGTCTGGATGAGGTGGAATCTCATCTGAAGTGCCATGAAAATTGGCAGGAGGTTGGGAAGGAAGGTTTTTCAGCAGAAAGAGCATGTGGTCAAATGGGGAAACATATGGGAGCCATCGATCTAATTCATATGATAACTTTCATTTCTGCGAAGGCAGTCCAACTCTGTGAATGGGTTTCCTTACTCTATGTTGAGAACAGTAAGACACACAATCTATTTCTTCCTGCTGAGATTCTTGGAGGGAGGAATCAAGTAAAATACTATAGGTATTTTTATATCTTATAGTCCAGGGAGACTATTAGTTATAGTATTAGTATGATTCATGTTTATTTTGGTAAACCAGTTATTTATCCATTGAATTTTGTTATTGAATTATGTCTGTAGTGTTCAAGGTTTAATGAGTCCTAACATCATTTTGACTACTCATTTCAGTACTAACTCATCTGAGCTCTACAGTTGCCTAAGATCACATAGCTGGTATTTGATTAAAAAACACAATCTAAACCCACTAGTTTAATTCCAAATCCAAAACTCAACTCCTAAGTTTACCATCTTGAAATATTATATGCTATTGTTAAGTATCATTTCAATGCAGCATATCTAGTGCCACTGATAGAGGCATAACTAGCATGGTTCTTCTTTCAGTGAGCACCCTCACAGTCTTGGGCACCCAGGGAGGTATGGTGATGAGGATAAGAATGCAATTTCTATCATCAGGCACAAAGGAATGAGGACTGGTCTGGACCAGACCAGGGATATGACAGGACTACTTGAGGATTTCATTAGCAATTGAAACATGAAAGATGTCCTGAAAGAATCAAGCAAGGAAATTAGGAAGGGCATTTCATGCATAAGCCCTGAGGATAAAGTGATTGACCATTCATTCCTGTTTGTCACGGATGGTTTCATTTTATGCCTATTAATAATATCCCCTTTAACTCTCAGAAGTGCTCTAGTTGGGACAATAAATTATATGGCCACCCTACCTAAAGGCAGACACACAGAGTTGTGAGCAAACATAGCATATCTGGGGAAATGCAGATGATTTATCATGGCTGAAATTCAAGTTTTGAAATGGGAATTGTGAAAGATTAGAGAGTTTGAGAAGAAAGCATGAAGTGGTTTGCTCTTGCGGGGAGGAAGTTTAAGTTTAATTTTAAAGGTGATGAAAAGTCAATAAAAAGGCTTTAAGCAAAGCTTATAGTGTGGTTCTATTATACTTTGAAAGATCACTCTGGAGTTATTGAAGAGAATGCATCTGTATGATGCAAGATTAGAGAGAAAAGACAAAAACCTTTGTTCAACACATATGTATATGAAGTCCCTATAGTGTGCTGGCATCATCCTAGATTCTTAGGACATAGTAGATACCTGTTCTCATGGTGCCATCATTCTGGTACTGAAAGGCACACTAACAATAAAAATAATAACTGAGTGTAGAGCAAGGTAAGAAAGCTTGGATGTATGTTGCAATTTAAATTTATGTCACAAGGGAAGGATTCCAATTTCATGTTGCAGCAAATAACTTGAGTTATCAAGGAAGATAGCCTTTTAGATATTTGAGAGATGTTTCAGCTGGGAGAAATAGCTGGTAAGATATTGAGGTGAGAGCATGGCTGGTGTGGAGGGACTAGGGAGAGCAGAAAATGTGCCTGGGAGGGATTGGAGTCAAGAGCACTTAGGACACTGCAAGCCACTTTAAGGAATTTGAGTTTTACTCCAAGTAACACAGGGGGCCACTGCAAACCTTTGAGCAGAGAAATGACACACCATGACTTACCTTTTACAAGGAGGTCCCTGCTGCTATGTTAGAAGCACTCTATCAGAGCCAAGGATGGCACATGAAAGGCTAGTTAGAACACTGTTATAAGAATCCAGGCCAGAGATTTTGCTCCATAGGTAGCCATCCAGGCAACTGGAGACAATAAAAAGGCACAAGTTGTGATCCTATTGTCATATAGGATAAAACTGAGGTCAAAATAAATGAAAGTGAAAGAAAGACACTTTATAATGTGGAAGAACATATTTTAGAGTGGATATATAATGATTTTGATGATCTATGGGCCAGATAAGGAAGAATGCTCTTTACAAACAAATATTATAAGAAACACAGCAAGAAATTGACAGAATACAATAAAAATAGATTTTATCTACTCTTACTTTGAAACAGGTCAAGTGCACAAATACTATTAAATATATTGAGAAAGCTTATAAAACTGTACCTGAAAATCCAAATGCACTGAAAAAAGAAGCTGACATATATATATATACATATATATATATATATATATATATATGTTTGCTTTGTAGCAACAAATGCCATAAAATCAAAAGAAAGGTGACAAACTGGGAGAATATGTTGCTATGTAGGTCATAGACATAGTGGCAATCTCTACAAAAAAAAAAAAAAATTCTCATGATTTATTGGCAAAACTAATCCAAAAGTTTATTTTTTAAAAAAATGGGCAAAAATTTTCAGAAACATATATAAAGTTAATCATTATTTTAGACAGTACTCTCAATAAGAAAGATACGAATTAAATGACACTAAGCAGCCATGAAATTAAAAGATGCTTACTCCTTGGAAGAAAAGTTATGACCAACATAGATAGCATATTGAAAAGCAGAGACATTACTTTGCCAACAAAGGTCTGTCTAGTCACGGCTATGGTTTTTCCAGTAGTCATGTATGGATGAGAGGGTTGGACTGTGAAGAAGGCTGAGCACCAAAGAATTGATGCTTTTGAACTGTAGTGTTGGAGAAGACTCTTGAGAGTCCCTTGGACTGCAAGGAGATCCAACCAGTCCATTCTAGAGATCAGCCCTGGATGTTTCTTGGAAGAAATGATGCTGTGAAACTCCAGTACTTTGGCCATCTCATTCGAAGAGCTGACTCATTAGAAAAGACTCTGATACTGGGAAGGATTGGGGGCAGGAGAAGGGGACAACAGAGGATGAGATGGCTGGATGGCATCACCGACTCAATGGATGTGAGTCTGAGTGAACTCCAGGAGATGGTGATGGACTGGGAGGCCTGGCATGCTACGATTCATGGGGTCACAAAGAGTCAAACACGACTGAGGGACTGAACTGAACTGAACTGAACTGAACTGAAGATATTGCTTCTCAGGCATTATACTGACAAGAATTAACTGACATCAGTACAGTGTAAACTTGTGATGTGAAACTCCAGTACTTTGGCCATCTCATTCGAAGAGCTGACTCATTAGAAAAGACTCTGATACTGGGAAGGATTGGGGGCAGGAGAAGGGGACAACAGAGGATGAGATGGCTGGATGGCATCACCGACTCAATGGATGTGAGTCTGAGTGAACTCCAGGAGATGGTGATGGACTGGGAGGCCTGGCATGCTACGATTCATGGGGTCACAAAGAGTCAAACACGACTGAGGGACTGAACTGAACTGAACTGAACTGAACTGAAGATATTGCTTCTCAGGCATTATACTGACAAGAATTAACTGACATCAGTACAGTGTAAACTTGTGATTCCTTAGTCAACTTCCAGATCTACATTGGTTTTGAGATCTAAATATTGGTGACTTCAAGTGTGTACAGAAATCACCTCCTCATGAGGGAATCTGAGCAGTGTGAAGAGTAAATAGTACAGTGCGCTTTATGGACGTGAGACAAAGCTCCCTGGGACCTTTGATTTCAACAGCAGCCATGGCGGTTCACTCTGTGCAAGTCAGATAGGCAGACTTATTCACAGCATGACACCACAGCCACGGATCTTTCTCCCACTGGCCCTTCCCCTATGGCTCAAATGCACTTGAACCTGGGTATTTGGGAGTTAATGCCACTGGAGGTTTCTAAAACCAGTGGAAAGTGAGAACTGATGGATTATGTAGACTTTCAGGCAGATAGTTCTGCAAAGCACACTGTACATTTCAAGGCATTTTGGCAGAGTCCTGCCCTGTTGCTGAGCAGCAGGGAAATTTAAAATGCACTCTTTCATTGCATACTTATCCTTCTCTGACTCATTTACCAACTTTCCCACATTTGCTTCCTGGGACCATCTCTAAATAAACTACTAATCCCATATCTTTCTTTCCACAGAATACTCGTTAATATTTGTTGTTGTTGTTCAGTTGCTAAGTCATTTCTTACTCTTTGTGATCCCATGGACTACTATAGCCCATAAGGTTCCTCTGTCCCTGGGGTTTTTCCAGGCAAGATATTGGAGTAGGTGGCCATTTCCTTTTCCAGGGGATCTTCCCAACCCAGGGGTTGAGCCAGTGTCTTCTGTGACTCCTGCATTAACAGATGGATTATTTAACATTGAATCACCCTGCAAGCCCACTCTTTAATATATTGATCTCTTAATCTATCATTTTTTACCTTTGGAAAACTCTCTTTTATATATAACATTAAGCAATTCCTTTAAATATTTTTATCTATACTATTTTCCTCATAACAATGGCCATTCCAAATGCAAAAACAAAGAATTTTGGCTCCACTTGTTGATGACAAACATATTCCTTGTATTCAGTAAAAATAAATATATTGTTCCTAGCTACAATTTCATTTCATGATTATCTAACTTGAAATGAACTTTAATATTCATGCATTCCAGTTTCAAATTCTCAAGCAATTATTTTTAGAGTTCCGGTCAAGATGGCGGAAGAATAGGACGGGGACACCACTTTCTCCCTCACAGATTCATCAAAAGAACATCTCAAGGCTGAGCAAACTCCACAAAACAACTTCTGAATGTGGGCAGAGGACATCAGGCACCCAGAAAAACAGAGCACTGACTTCAAAAGCAGGTAGGGGAAAAAAATATAAAAGCCGAAAAAAAAAGAGACAAAGGAGGTGGGGAGGGAGCTCCGTCCCGGGAAGGGAAGCCTGTCCTGGGAAGGGAAGCTTAAGAAGAGAGGTTTCCAAATGCCAGGAAACACTCTCCCTGCTGAGTCTGTGGTGAGGCTTGTAAACACAGAGGGCAACATAACAGGAAGGAAAAATAAATGAACAATTAAAACCAACAGATTACAAGCCCAACAGTAACTCACCCAGCGGAAAAGCAGCACAAACGCCTGTGTCCGCCATTACCCAGTTGGGGCAGGGCAGGGAGGCGCGGCAGGCGCGGGCTGCGGTGCTTTCAGAATCGGGCAGGAGCGTCCCGCCGCGCGTAACCAGAATGAACTAACTGCGGCTAGCAAACCAGACTGTGGGATAGCTTCCACGCGAAAAGCTCAAACATAAGACACCGCCAGGTCCACACATGGAACAAAGGGCGGAAAAGAACTAGCCGGCTGCAGACCATCCCCCGCCGGCGGCAGGCAGCCAGAGCCAGAAGGGCTGGAAGGGGGCAATCGCAGCCCCGGAGAGACTTTACCTACCAAATCGCAGGCAGGCTTCTTTGCTAAGACTGCTGGGGGTTCTGGACAGTCACCACCCGCCTCACAAGAGGTGCCAGCGGTACACCCAGAAAACTGAGCGGCAG
>SJYX01018807.1:53878-64764 GCA_006410675.1 Oreotragus oreotragus | reverse complement strand
TCAACCCTGGGATTTCTTTGGAAGGAATGATGCTAAAGCTGAAACTTCAGTACTTTGGCCACCTTATGCAAAGAGTTGACTCATTGGAAAAGACTCTGATGCTGGGAGGGATTGGGGGCAGAAGGAGAAGGGGACGACCGAGGATGAGATGGCTGGATGGCATCACGGACTTGATGGACGTGAGTCTGAGTGAACTCCGGGAGATGGTGATGGATAGGGAGGCCTGGCGTGCTGTGATTCATGGGGTCGCAAAGAGTCGGACACGACTGAGTGACTGAACTGAACTGAACTGAACTGGAGCCCATCAAAATAAAATCTGTTTTCCATTTTTTCCCTTTCTATTTGACGTGAAGTGATGGGACCAGATTCCATGATATTAGTTTTCTGAATGTTGAGTTTTAAGCCAGCTTTTTCAGTCTCCTCTTTCACTTTCATCAAGAGGCGCTTTAGTTCTTATTCACTTTCTTCCAATAGAGTGGTATCATCTACATATCTGAGGTTGTTGATATTTCTTTAGGCAATCTTGATTCTAACTTTTGATTAATCTGTCCTAGTATTTCACATGATGTACTCTGCACTTAAGTTAAATAAGCGGAGGGACAGTATACAGGCCTGATGTATTCCTTTCCCAAATTTGAACCAGTCAGTTGTTCCAAGTGAGGTCCTAACTGTTGCCTCGGTCTGCACACAAGTTTCTCAGGAGACAGGTAAAGTGATCTGGTATTCCCATCTCTTTAAGAATTTTCCACCCTTTGTTGTGATTCATTCAATTAAAGGCTTTTGAGTAGTCAATGAAGCAAAGTAGATGTTTTTCTAGAATTCCCTTGCCTTCTTTATGATCCAATGAATTTTGGATTCAGTATTTTTTGTTTGTTTGTTTCCATCTCTCAGGTTGTTTCTAGCCTGTGCATGGTTGCTAAGTTGCTTCAGTTGTATGCAACTCCTTGCAACCCTAAGAATTGTAGACCAAAAGGCTCTTCAGTCCGTAGGATTTTCCAGGCAAGAATACTGTAGTGGATTGCCACACCCTCCTCCAGGGTCGTCCCAACCCAGGGATCGAATCTGCATCTCATGTCTTGTGCATTGACAGGTGGTTTCTTTACCACTAGTGCCCTTTCTCAAGCCCAGGGTTATGTAAGCAACTGTCTGTAGGCCTGCTATGACTTAGTTCATTCATGGGCACATTTTCTGTGGCTATGCTTGAAATGCAATGTCAGATGTGCTTAGTTGTGATGCAGACTATTTGACTCCACCCCCCAAACTGAATATAATTATTATAGGAACATTTACGGGAAATATACTAATGAGTATTTGAGACCATTTATTTTTCTTAATATGTTGTACATTACTGTATAGTATGAGAATTTTTATATTGATTGTAACACTCTTGTGAAAAATTTGATAACAATATCCTGCTATTGATAAAGTCACAGAAATTTGAAGTGAAATGTATCAAAAATAGAAAATTATAGGCCAGAAAATAGGTTTTACAAATGTATTTGGAGGAAGAAGACCTTATATATGTAATGATGATGCAAGCCACAATATGCTGATTGGTTCAGAAGTGGCTGGCATCATTGTAGATCACTGTAAAGCATG
This sequence comes from Oreotragus oreotragus, assembly GCA_006410675.1. NCBI lineage: Eukaryota > Metazoa > Chordata > Mammalia > Artiodactyla > Bovidae > Oreotragus > Oreotragus oreotragus. The sequence continues at coordinate 63,165 of SJYX01018807.1, read as the reverse complement.
TGTAAAGTCATGTAAACCTTACATCACTTTCACATAGTTACTATGTAACCAAGGAAACAAGAAAAGAGATTAACTATGTTACCTATGGCCTCGTAGCTGGTTAGTAGTTGGCACTGAATTATAGTCTGATAACAAACTCTATAGTATACCTATTGTTAATTGCTAAAATATTTGCTTTGAAGCACAAAGTATTTTTTAATATTGTAAAGTAAAAAAAATAATAAAATCTAAAAAAATAAATAAATGAGAAAAAAGTTTAACATTTGATGAAATAAAAAAAGAAACAATGTATTTTTATGAGAAAGTTTTTTACACACCACTATGATATTTCACATCATTTACCTCTGAAATCCAGACAGCGAAATGTAATTACTATTAGCCGCACTATTGACATCATTTAAATTATCTGTATTGTAACAGTGACTCAAACCCACATTACTGTAAAATTTTTAGAAATGACTTAGTGTGATTTTAGAAAGCAGCTGGATAAGTAATGTATTTCCCAACTGGACAAGGCCTTGGATAGATATTTCCTATGACAAAGCTCTACTAATTATATACAATTATTGCATAATCTATCATGTTTGATGAGCACATGTGTCTAATTAGAGAAATGTCAATCTGGTGGAAATGAACAGGGGCTCGGTATCAAATTTATGCACCCTTAATGTGGTGGGTTCTCCAATAGGGTGTAATTTTCTATGCTGATATAAACTCAAGATTTTCTTCCTTGAAATTGGAAAAAAAAATAATTTCTGTACAAGACACTTAAGATCATGTGAAATAAAAGTCAGTAAACTAGAGAACAATTTGGCTACATTTACTTTTTTGGCTGGGAAGTAGTGCCTTCTCAAGATTCAGATTTTTCCTTGAGGGCATATTTTTAGACCTTGAAGAGGGCTGGATAGCATCAAATTAGAGTGATTGCACAGCTTTAGAATATTTACACGAACATGCAAGCTTTTTAATTAATTTTTTTGTTTGTTTTAATTCTCAGTACAGTAAGGGATAGCAACACATCTTGAGAATGGGTAGTAAATCACCAGCTTGGTAACTTTGAGATGGTTCAGTTCAATTCAGTCACTCAGTCATGTCCGACTCTTTGTAACCTCATGAATCACAGCACACCAGGCCTCCCTGTCCATCACCAACTCCCAGAGTTTACCCAACTCATGTCCATCGAGTCAGTGATGCCATCCAGCCATCTCATTCTTTGTCATCTCCTCTCCTGCCCCCAATCCCACCCAGCATCAGGGTCTTTTCCAATGAGTCAACTCTTCACATAAGGTGACCAAAGTATTGCAGTTTCAACTTCAGCATAAGTCCTTGCAATGAACCCGGGACTGATCTCCTTTAGGATGGACTGGTTAGATCTCCTTGTAGTCCAAGGGACTCTCAAGAGTCTTCTCCAACATCACAGTTCAAAAGCATCAATTCTTTGGTGCTTAACTTTCTTCACAGTCCAACTCTCACATCCATACATAACCATGGGAAAAACCATAGCCTTGACTAGACTAACCTTTGTTGGCAAAGTAATGTCTGTGCTTTCTAATATGCTATCTAGGTTGGTCATAACTTTCCTTCCAAGGAGTAAATGTCTTTTAATTTCATGGCTGCAATCACCATCTGCAATGATCTTGAGATGGTTATTCTATATCAAATACATACGAACACATACAAGGCTTCCTTGATAATTCAGTCAGTAAATAATCTGTCTGCAGTGCAGGAGACCCAGGTTCTATCCCTGGGTTGGGAAGATCCTCTGGAGAAAGAAACGGCATACTGCTCCAGTATCCTTGTCTGAAAAATCCCATTTATAGAGGAGTTTGGTGGGCTGCAGTCCATGGGGTCACAAAGAGTGGAGCATGACTGAGAAATTAACATTTTCATACACCATCATTCAAACACGTAAATTTTGAAGAAATGTTGCTAGGTATACCAACTGATTTTTTGGACAGTTGAATTAATGAATAAATGGTATGACTAAATTAAATCTTTGTAAACTGTTGTTATAGAGAACCATTTTCAGATAACTTATCAATAAAATATTGATAGGAAATTTATTTCAATCAATAAAATGTTTTATTCTTTGGAATTACCTGGGTCATTTTGATTGAAGCTGTTACAGATGTGTATGATTTCCCCAACAAGTAGAAAGATACAGCACACAACTTGAATTATAATTTTTTTTCTTGCTTCTCAACATTATTTTTCAGAGGAATTTAGTTTTGTGCTCATAAAAGTGACAGAATTTTTTTTTTCCATTTAGTAAGATTATTCAATTGCCAATATCTAAAACCATAAGATTTAACTTTGTTTGTTTAACAGCTGATACATGGGGGATGTTAAGGATTTGAAGCCCCTACATAATAAGTCAACTTATTAAACTGCCATATCTAAGATTCTTTTCACTCCTGTTGAGAAAATGCACTCTTGATTTGCTCTTATTCGAATCATAAGCAGCACAGGAAAAATATCAAAATTCTAAATGAGAAATTTTATTTGATTGGATAGAAAGTTATTTATTTTAATTATTCCTGACACCTTCTGCGTTATGCTATGAGTATCTCAAGAGAATAGAGAGAACTCATCTGCTTTAAGAACAGTTTATTGAGAATGACACATTATTGTCACTATCTGAGAATCCTAAAAACCTACTAAATGTCTAGTAAAATAAAGTAAAACATAGTCTAAATGAAATTCATTTGTACAAAATGAGATATCATGTAAAATATTTTGCTGCTGCTGCTGCTATATCACTTCAGTCGTGTCCGACTCTACTCTCCAGGCAAGAACACTGGAGTGGGTTGCCATTTCCTTCTCCATTGCATGAAAGTGAAAAGTGAAAGTGAAGTTGCTCAGTCGTGTCCGACCCTCAGCGACCCCATGGACTGCAGCCTACGAGGCTCCTCCGTCCATGGGATTTTCCAGGCAAGAGTACTGGAGTGGGGTGCCATTGCCTTCTCCAGTGAAATATTTTAGTAGTTACTAAAATATTTTTAAATGCAAGTAAAATAAAAATGTCATCCAATAACTATTTTTCCTAAATACCAGTGAAATACAATTGTAAATTTTTGAATTTAAAATAGTAAGTGGTTCTTAAACAACTGTTTTTAGATGTGAGGTCCTTGTATATATGCTATGGTTAAGACAAGAAATCTATTGATCTTGGCCTAAGAAAATGTTCAATTGCCTGCTATGTTGATATCAATATTTATCAGTTTGAAATGACACAGCTAGTATGATGATTAAGTGGAGTTAAAATCACAAGTGTTTATTCAGTGAACTTTGCCTGAATATATAGAACAAAACATGACTAATAGAAAGCAGTTGTGAATATACCATGGTTGAATTTTCATTAGTGCTTAGGATGGATTAAACTTACAAATCACCAGAAGATGTGTGAAAAAGGAAGGCTGAATTAAAAGGAGCCTCCACAGTGAAAGTGACTGTTGAAAACCTAAACAATGATCTGAGGCAATACGTAGGAAATAAACAATAAATAGAGGTTAGAGATTGCTACCACTTTAGACAAAAAGTATCAGAAATAGAATCCTGGAGAAAGGCTGGTTATATTTTATTATATATATATATTTAGTAAACTAAGCAAGACATAAAAACACAGCTATTTCAGAATGCAGAGCATGAAGTTCTGAGGAATAACTTTGAGACACTACTGATTTCTATACATGAAATCTAAGGGCCTTATATTCATTTATCTTTGTCTCCTACTTAATTTAAGAATAATTATCTTAAATATTCTCCATTTCACTTTGAGGATTGTAATATTCCTTGATCATTACATGAATGAAAAACACCTTCCTCACATTCCTCATCCTTCCTCTCAATCTTTCTTAAGTGGGACTGCACATTTCTTAGCCAACTGCCTCAGCTTCTACTCCAACAAATACATGCTGATCAAGCTATTAGTACCTCTTTCCTATGCTTCTTATATCTGAACTTGGATTCTTTCTCTCCCCTAAACCATAAAGGAATGGTTTTCCATGGTTTTCCCTACCCTTCAAGAATCAACTTGGCTCTTGCTTCTTTAAAAAATACCATGCCTATCAATCTAGTCTATATGAGAGCCATGGAATTTTAGAATCACTGAATTTTAGAAATGAAAGGAAACTTCATGAACTCCCAGCAACTATCCTGTTGCTGGGCAGGTATGGAAATGAAGCCCATGGGTAACGTGAGTTGAACTTATATACTAGTAGAAGGATTGTCCTTCCCTTTGCTATAATTTCCATGATAATTGAAAATTATCACTCAATTGATAAGTGTAGTCTTCTAAAGAGATCCCAGCAACCAGACACAATTGTGCTTAAAAATAAGATTCAGTAATTACCAGTATTGTGATCTTACAAAAATTAACCTCAGCTTTTTAATCTTTAAAATAATAACAATAAAAAATATCTGAAAATGCTATGACAAAGATTCAATGAGAAAATGGAGGGGATTTCTCTATGTCCCTTGCACATAGTAGGTGTTAGCAGCTAACTGATGGCTTAATTCATTCATGTTTTATTTTCCCAGCTGTGTATACTCTTTTAAGTGCTTAGTAATATTTTAAATTTTTTCATTGTTTTACTCTCATCAACTAACCAAACCATTACGTATTAAGAACTTAATACATAATTCAGTAGATTTGTCTCCATTATGTTTTTTCTTATTTTCTTACTCAAACTCTTTTCACAAATAGACAGAGAGAACCTGAGAGCTTACAAGAGCACTCATTTATCATCTAAATACTCACACCATAACTAAACCATCTAAACATGACTAAACCATAACTAAGACTCTAGGGAGTTTGTCACCTAGATATAATATGTATGACTACCAAGTATACAGGCCTTGCAGGTGGCACTGGTGGTCAAAACAAAACAAAAGAAAACCTGCCAATTCAGGGAATGCATGTTCAATCCCTGGATTGGGGAGGTCCCCTGGAGGGGGGCATGAGAACCCACTCCAGTATTCTTGCCTGAAGAATCCCATGGACAGAGGAGCCTTGCGGGCCACAGTCCATGGGGTTCCAAAGTGGCAGACATGCACCAAGCAAACATTTATCAATGTCAATAGGTGTCATTTTTCTAAATTAAACCAAGATAAAATAAACTTTGTAATATTAAGGATAATTTTAGTTGAATCTGATATTGTTAAACATTTAAGAGATTTACGAAATTATATTTTATTAGCATTTTATTAGATCTTTAGAAGGATCCAAATTCTGATTTCTAAAACTCTTTAGTAGTAGGACTTTTGTGTAACTTCAATAACATTCAAAATGTATTAATTTCAGCTTCGCTACATGGTAGTAATAAATGAAAAGGTACTACAAAAAGATGCTGTTAGCATCATACAGGATTTCTGTGACTCTTTTTGCACAGTTCTCCCTTCAGTATTAATGTTACCTCAAATGTCATAGAGTAAATTTAAGCATAGAACGAATTACATGAGCACTCATGTGATCTCTATAAGCCTAGGACAAAATTCATAAAATATCCTCATAGGAATATTTTGTAAAAAAAAAAGTGTAAATATTAACTTGCTTGCTAGAAAACCATGCATATAGCTATAATTATGTGTTAAGAAATAGCGTCAATGCCTCATGAATATGTTGAGTATGAAATTAATATAACTTAAATAATCAATGAGTAAAATGTTTCCTATTATTCTTTGCTTCTCTGCACACAAATGGATGCTCAAGCACTTTAATATGTGGTACTAAGACTGATATTGCAAACATATTGATGCTTTCTTTAAGTAGACACTGAATACAATGAAACTCTCATGTTTCAAGCCAATAGTCAAGGTTAAATATTTTAAATTATTTTCCATAACGTTATATATTAAAAAAAAAAAAACAATTTTTAGGTTTAATATGTCCTTCATTGCCTTTTTCAAACATTCTGCCATTTGATATCAATGGATTTTCCCCTAAGGTTAAGAGCACACTAGAGACATTTTAAAAGCCATGACCTGTATGGACTTTATAGTGGAGTAATAACTTCAAGGTAGTTTGAAGCTCAAGATATTTAGGTAAGAATGGACATTTTTTTTTTTTAATTGTGAGACTATCTCCACTCATACCAGTTGCTGAACTACATCTATTCAGTGAAATATTATGGATACTTATGGATACCTAGTCTGTGAAAGTCTTCTTTAATGCGATCACAAAGGTTCCAAATACTGTAGCTATCTCTCTTTAACTTTTATAACACACTGCAGAAGAATTGTCTGCTAAGATACAAGCCCTTAATAAAGAAAAGATCCCAACCTCAAAAGAAACCACAAAGAGATCTAACTCTCACAATCCATGAAATCAAGACATCATTTCTTGAGCCAGACACCCTTGCCATGAATTCTGTACCCAGTGTACATCCTGGAAAGAATACTTGTTTTTCATCACTGTTGATGCTGTTTCCATCTCTGCCTAAGCACTAACATTCTTGTCCTCAGGCTCTAGCGACCTGGTTTCTTTGGCCTTTTCTCCTAGGTTGTTAATAATTTTTATTACTTCTCTTTGGTCTCTTTCCAAATTCTCTTTATCATGATACAGTTAGGAATGCCAAATGAAACCCACTGTGCTAATAAATATTTGACCTATGCTGGAGTTAAGAAAAAAAATGTCCTCTAAGCTTTACACATATACTACTTGCCTGAAGTTTCCTTAATGAAGGATGAAGGATAGTGGATCTTGGAATCTTTGAGGTCTGGCTTTAAAATGGCACAGAGTACTGTGACTCTAGTAAGAGCTGGAATGGTTAAATAGATTCAGTCTACTCAGGAAGCAAAGCATTGAGAATAAAATATAGAAGGCAAACGTCAATGCAATGCCCTATGGGAAAAATCAGAAGTAAAATGAGAAACTAAGTTAAGTATCAAGAACCAGGAAGAAAGTAGAATGAAATGAGAGTTCCTCACGAATGCAATGATGAATTTTAGAGTATTTCTGGCTCATCATTTTTTTTTAATTGAAATATAGTTGAGTTACAATAGACAACTCAATATAGTTGAATTACAATGTTTTGTTAGATTCAAGTCTAGCAAAGTTATTCAGTTATTTGTATATTTTTTTCAAATTCTTTTCCCTTATAGATTATTACATAATATAGAGTAGAGTCACTGTCCTATACAGTAGGTTCTTTTCGTACATGGTATTCAGTTCAGTGCAGTAGCTCAGTCATGTACAACTTCTTGTGACCTCATGGGCTGCAGCACACCAGGCCTCCCTGTCCATTGCCAACTCTTGGAGTTTACTCAAACTCATGTCCATTGAGTCTGTGATGCCATCCAACCATCTCATACTCTGCCTGCCCCTTCTCCTCATGCCTTAGATCTTTCCCAGCATCAGGGTTTATTCCAATGAGTCAGTTCTTTGTATCAAGGTGGCCAAAGTATTGGAGTTTCAACTTCAGCATCAATCCTTCCGATGAATAATCAGGACTGATTTCCTTTAGGATGGACTGCTTGAATCTCTTTGCAGTCCAAAGGACTCTCAAGAGTCTTTTCCAATATCACCGTTCAGAAGCATCAATTCTTCAGCACTCAGCTTTCTTTATAGTCCAATTCTCACATCCATACATGACTACTCGAAAAACCATAGCCTTGACTAGATGGACATTTGTTAGCAGAGTAACATCTCTGCTTTTTAATATGCTCTCTAGATTGGTCATAAATTTTCTTCCAAGGAACAAGCATCTTTTAATTTCATGGCTTGCAATCACCATCTGCAGTGATTTTTGAGCCTCCCAAAATAAAGTCTGTCACTGTTTCCATTGTTTCCCCATCTATTTTCCATGAAAAGATGGAACCAGATGCCATGATCTTAGTTTTCTGAATGTTGAGCTTTAATCCAACTTTTTCACTGTCATCTTTCACTTTCATGAAAAGGCTCTTTATTTCCTGTTCACTTTCTGCCATAAGGGTGGGGTCATCTGCATATCTGAGGTTATTGATATTTATCCCAGAAATGTTGATTCCACTTTGTGCTTTGTCCAGCCCAGAGTATCTCATGGTGTACTCTGCATATAAGTTCAATGAGCAGGATGACAATATACAACCTTGACGTACTCCTTTCCCCATTTGGAACCAGTCTGTTGTTCCATGTCCAGTTCTAACTGTTGCTTCCTGACCCGTATATAGATTTCTCAAGAGAGAGGTCAGGTGATCTGGTATTCCCATCTCTTGAAGGATTTTCCAGAGTTTGTTGTGGTCCACACAGNGACGTACTCCTTTCCCCATTTGGAACCAGTCTGTTGTTCCATGTCCAGTTCTAACTGTTGCTTCCTGACCCGTATATAGATTTCTCAAGAGAGAGGTCAGGTGATCTGGTATTCCCATCTCTTGAAGGATTTTCCAGAGTTTGTTGTGGTCCACACAGTCAAAGGCTTTGGCATAGTCAATAAAGCAGAAAGAAATGTTTTTTTCTCTTTCTTTTTTGATGAATCCAGCAGATATTGATTATTTGATCTCTGGTTCCTCTGTCTTTTCTAAAACCAGCTTGAACATCTGGAGGTTCACAGTTCACATATTGTTGAAGCCTGGGTTGCAGAATTTTGAGCATTTATTTACTAGTGTGTAAGATGAGTGCAATTGTGCAATACTTTGAGCATTCTTTGGCATTCCCTTTCTTTGGGATTCCCTGGTGGCTTAGAGGGTAAAGTGTCTGCCCATAATGTGGGAGACCTTGGTTCGATCCCTGGGCTGGGAAAATCCCCTGGAAAAGGACATGGCAACCTTACTCCAGTATTCCTGCCTGGAGAATCCCATGGACGGAGGAGCCTAGTGGGCTATATATATAGCCCATGGGGTCACAGAGAGTCGGATACGACTGAGTGCCCTCAATGTATAAAGAATTCTTTGGGATTGGTATGAAAACTTACCTTTACCAGTCCTGTGAACACTGCTGAGTTTTCCAAATTTGCTGGCATATTCAGTGCAATGCTTTCACAGCATCATCTTTTAGGATTTGAAAGAGCTCAACTGCAATTCCATCACCTCCACTTGCTTTGTTCATAGTTATGCTTGCTAAGGCCCACTTGACTTTACATTCCAGTATATCTGACTCTACGTGAGCAATCACACTCTCATGATTATCTGGGTCATGAAGATCTTTTTAATGTAGTTCTTCTATGTATTCTTGCCACTTCCTTTCAATATCTTCTGCTTCTGTTAGGTGCATACCATTCCTGTCCTGTATTGTGCCGATCTTTGCATGAAATGTTCCCTTGGCATCTCTAATTTTCTTGAAGAGATCTCTAGCCTTTCCCATTCTATTTTTT
>SJYX01018807.1:3539-44913 GCA_006410675.1 Oreotragus oreotragus | reverse complement strand
AAGGAGATCAACCCTGGGATTTCTTTGGAAGGAATGATGCTAAAGCTGAAACTCCAGTATTTTGGCCACCTCATGCAAAGAGTTGACTCATTGGAAAAGACTCTGATGCTGGGAGAGATTGGGGGCAGGAGGAGAAGGGGACGACCGAGGATGAGATGGCTGGATGGCATCACGGACTCAATGGATGTGAGTCTAAGTGAACTCTGGGAATTGGTGATGGACAGGGAGGCCTGCCGTGCTGCGATTCATGGGGTTGCAGAGAGTCGGACATGACTGAGTGACTGAATGAACTGAACTCCGTCTTATAAAGACATAGTTGATTGATTACATTGGATCAAGCCAGATAATCCATAACAATATTCTTCCAATCTCAAAATTCTTAGTTTGATGACATCTTCAAAGTCATTTAAAGTAACAATTTCACAGGCACCAAAGATTAGGATAGAAAATCGGAGACCGTTGTTTAGTCTACCATATTTTCCCTATGGTGTTTCCATCCTCACTTAACCATTCCAGTGAGGGATGCATCTGACCACAGGATATCAACTCAAGGCTTGTCTAACCTAGCATAATTTTCCTCCATTTCTTGTTGATATGATTAGTTAGGTTGCTTTGCATCATCTCACTGCTCTTTGCACTTCTGGGTGTCTCAAAGCCCTCGTTTCTAATGTCATGCTGCCATCAGCACTTTAGAGTGTGTCTGTGGTTAAAGACCATTTTTCATTAAGGTCTGGAATATTGTTTACACGACTGACAGTAGGTACTATTACTTATTCCAAGTGTAAGAATTGGTGGAACACTTCCATTAGGCCTAAATATCTATTAGAACAATAACTGAGGATATTCCTTAAGCAGATCATTTACATATAAAAAAGATGAAGTCTTATTTTAGTAGTAGAATACATACCACATGTAATGTTTTCACCTAAGCAGGTATACCTTACATTGGGATGCATTTTTCATTTTTATTCACTGAAAATCTATACAAAATTTTATCCTAGAAATATGGATGGAGACTTTTTAATATCTGTTAATGTATTATTTTTATTTTAAAAAGTTTTTCTTGCATTCATCAATGCTTTATTTTTATCTTTTCTGTGTCCCACCATTCCAGTCCTACAATGGTTAAAATTGAAAAATTAGTTCTATGTATTTGTACCTTTGCATATGTAGTAGAAAATTTTCTTCTGCATTTATTCTAATTTCAAATTGAAGAAACGGAACTCCCACTAAATAATTTCTTGTAGGCTATGTGATTCTATGATGTGCTAAAATGTACTTTTTAAAATGTATTATTTTACTCTAAGTTCTCAAAAATACTTTCCTTAAGCCCTGTTTGGGGATGTCCATTTTGTGCTGAGTGTAAACAATGCTTATAGATCTAGGGTTTCAGTTATTTGTTAAAAAAAATCATTACTACTTTCATGAAGCTTATAGTGAGGAAAACAGCAATAAGCAAATATATATTATTCAATATACAACCTACAAATAACATACATTGATATTGTATATGTGCAAAGAGTTATTATCTCTACCAAAATTAAGAATGTTTGAGGTTATGGGACAAGTTCAATGTTTTGGAGATTTCCCATCCGATCATATGCAGTGCCTTTAGTGCACTAAAAATGACATAAATATTGGTGATTATGAAGGAAGCCATTTGTCTATAAGAGCATTGGGGAGATATATATTCAATTTTCTGATAAAACAATATCTTCTTCAAAAATCAACATTATATAAACACTAGACATTCTCATGACAACAAGACTTAAGAGACTTAGGACTCAGTAGAACCACTACTTTAATTAAAGCTTTCTGACTACCTCCCCTGTCTATTATCAACCTTCTATTATAGAAGGAAAGAGGACTTGTAAAATACAATGCGAATGAATGTTTGGACATAACAGTGAAAAAACTTTGGTGCTACATGGTTTGTAATAAGCAGATCATTAAACATAAAGTTCTGTAGTGAGAGATATAGCGTAATACACAATGAGTAGAATTTGAATAAATGCCAGCTGCTGTTTCCTGAATTTTATTCACTAAGTGACTCAATACTTTGTTGCCTAACTGAGCTCAAGAGAAGAATGCATAATCTAATGCTAGACCACAAATTTTGTGACAGGAAACACATCATAATGCCTAGCTTACAATTCAAATTATAAACTAGACAATCATCATGGAATTATTTTTCTTACTGATGAGTCATCTAACTTGAAACTGAAAACCAATAATAATTCATCTTCTAATTTTATTTGTGATGTTTAACAATGTTATAGAGCATGTAAGTGTTTTCTCTCAGTGCTAAATTTAAAATCAATATAAATCAGATGTGCTTGAATTACAAAGCTTTTGAAATAGAAAAAAATACCATTGCCTGTATTTCTAACATTCATTTTGTGACAAAGATCTCTTTATATAAATAAGTAACAATGTGGAAATTATATTTTTTCTATTTTAATTTTGATTATTTTAATTTTATATTACCCATTATATAAATACATAAATTATCACTCATCATGTCTCAAAATGGAATATTAATCCTCACTTTTGTTTTAGGTAGAGAGATTAGATCTCTTTTACATCATCAGGTAGATGGAATGTTCCCCTTTATTGACTCATGCTGTTAAGTCTCCATCATGCTCCACCATCTATGCTCTTCCTTAGCTAACTCTCCACGTAGAAATGCCAGGTTGGTTAATTTGTCTTCTTTGTTTCTTATCTTGTCACAGTAGAAATTTGGAATGTCGGACTAAGGATTTGAGACAACAGACAAGTTACAGGTCAGTTCAAATCTAGTAGACAAATCTTTTATTAGATAGGCACTCCCTAGACATGGGAGTAGGCTGACCCCAGAGGAGTTCCTCCTCCTTCTTCTTGGCTTCCCCTGTTTATACTTCCCATCTTTTCCTTTTGGTTTTGCCCTGTGCAATATAGATCTTGTACCCACCACCAATCAAAGGAAGGAAATATAAATGAGCATATGCTAAAGGCAGATTGACAATTGCAAGTTAAATAGCAACAGCCTCTGTTGTTTATGTCTTCTCATAATTCAGTCTGTTATAATAAGATGCATATATATGTAGAATATTTATGAACCATTAGTGGGCTCCTGGGTGCCTAAGGTTACTTGGAGAAACACTAGTTGTTAATTTGTATCCACTGTGTGCCTAGGATGCTAGTGCAGGAGTTGGAAAAATTTCTGTATCTGTGAGCTCTCCTGGGACCAGCTTCCATCTTTTTCAGCTAAGCCAACACTCGTGTCTAACTTCCTAACTAACAATAAGGAATATTTTAAATGTGAACAGCTTCACATCCCTTCCCTGCTTACCTATCACTTTATCTTCACCATCACTTAGTGTTAAAGTTCCTTCCTTCCTACAAACAAATGCACCATTAGATTTTAATAATTTCTATTATCATTCTTTGGGCTTTTATTTGATAGAAATTTAGGAATCAGTGAACTGAAATGGACCAGAATGGGTGAATTTAATTTAGATGACTATTACATCTATTACTGTGCAAGAATCTCTTAGAAGAAATGAGGTAGCCCTCTTAGTTAACAAGAGTCTGAAAAGCAGTACTTGGATACAATCTCAAAAACGACAGAATGATCACTGTTCATTTCCAAGGCAAACCCTTCAATATCACAGTAACCCAAGTCTATGGCCCACCACAATGTGGAAGAAGCTGAAATTGAACAGATTTATGAAGACTTACAAGACCTTCTAGAACTAACTCAAAAAAAAAAAAAAANCACTGTTCATTTCCAAGGCAAACCCTTCAATATCACAGTAACCCAAGTCTATGGCCCACCACAATGTGGAAGAAGCTGAAATTGAACAGATTTATGAAGACTTACAAGACCTTCTAGAACTAACTCAAAAAAAAAAAAAAAGGTACTTTTCATCACAGGGGACTGGAATGAAAATTAGGAAGTCAAGAGATACCTGGACTAACAGACAAGCTTGGTCTTGGAGTACAAAATGAAGCAAGAAAAAGGCTAAAAGTGTTTTGCCAAGAAAGCTCACTGATCATAGCAAAAACACCCTATTACAACAACACAAGAGATGACTATATACATGGACATCACCAGATGGTCAATACAGAAATCGAACTGATTATATTATTTGCAGCCAAAGATGGAGAAGTTCTATATGGTCAGCAAAAACAAGACCAGGAGCTGACTGTGGCTCAGATCACAAACTCCCTATTGCAAAATTCAGAGTTAAATTGAAGAAAAGTAGGGAAAACTGTTAGAGCATTCAGGTATGACCTAAATCAAATCTCTTATGAGTATACAGGAGAAATGACAAAGAGTTTCAAGGGATTAGAACTGATAAACAGAATGCCTGAAGAACTACAGAGAGGTTCGTGACATTGTACAGGAGGCAATGATCAAAACCATCCCCAAGAAAAAGAAATGTGAAAAGGCAAAATGGCTGTCTGAAGGGGCCTTACAAACAGCTGAGAAAAGAAGATAAGTGAAACTCAAAGGAGAAAAGGAAAGATACATCAGTTTGAAAGCAAAGTTTCAAAGAATAGCAAGGAGAGATAAGAAAGCTTTCTGAAGTGAACAATGAAAAGAAATAGAGGAAAACAATAGAGTGGGAAAGACTAGAGATCTCTTCAAGAAAATTAGAGATACCTAGGAAACATTTCATGCCAAGATGGACAAAATAAAGAATAGAAATGGTATCGACCTAACAGAAACAGAAGACATTAACAAGAGGTGGAAAGAATATACAGAAGAAATATACCAAAAAAGATCTTAATGACCCAGATAACCACAAAGATGTGATCACTCACCTAGAGCCAGACATCTTGAAGTGCCAAGTCAAGTGGTCCTCAGGAAGCATCACTACGAACAAAGCTAGTGCAGGTGATGGAATTCCAGCTGAGCTATTTCAAATCCTAAAATATGGTGGTGTTAAAGTACTACACTGAATATGTCAGCAAATTTGGAAAACTCAGCAGGGTCCACAAGATTGGAAAATGTCAGTCTTCATTCCAGTTCCAAAGAAAGGAAATAACAAAGAATGATAAAAGTACCACAAAATTACACTGATCTCACATGCTAGCAAAGTAATGCTCAAAATTCTCCAAGCTAGGCTTCAAAAATATGTGAACCCAGAACCCCCATATAGTCAAGCTGGATTTAGAAAGTGCACAGGAGCCAGAGACAAATTGCCAAATCCAGTGGATCATAGAACAAGCAAGAAAATTCTGGAAGAACAACTACTTCTGCTTCATTGACTATGCTAAAGCCTTAGACTGTGTGGATCACAACAAACTGTGGACAGTTCATAAAGAGATGGTAATATAAGACCACTTACCTGCCTCCTGAGAAATCTGTATGAAAGTCAAGGAGCAACAGTTAGAACCAGACATGGAACAACAGACAGATTCCAAATTGGAACAGGAGCATGTCAAGGCTGTATATTGCCACCCTGTTTATTTAACTTATAAGCAGAGTACATCATGAGAAATGCTGGCTGGATGAAGCACAAGCTAGAATCAACTTTTTTCTGGAGAAATATCAATTACCTCAGAAATGCAGATGACATCACTCTATGGCAGACAATGAAGAGGAACTAAAGAACCTCTTGATTAAGGTGAGAGAGGAAAGTGAAAAGGCTGGCTTAAAACTCAACATTCAAAAATCTAAAATCATGGCATCTGGTCCCATCACTTCATAGCAAGTAGATGAGGAAACAATGGAAACAGTTACATACTTTTCATTTTTGAGCTCCAAAATCACTGCAGATGGTGACTGTAGCCAAGAAATTAAAAGATACTTGTTTCTTGGTAGAAAAGCTATGACAAGCCTAGATAGTGTATTAAAAAGCAGAGACATCACTTTTTTTGACCAATGTGTGTCCAAAAGCTATGGTTTTGCCAGTCGTCATGTATGGATGTAAGTGTTGGACCGTAAAGAAGGCTGAGTGCTGAAGAATTGATGCTTTTGAGCTTTAGAGTTGGATAAGACTCTTGAGAGTCCATTGGACTCCACAGAGATCAAACCAGTCCATCCTAAAGGAAATGAACTCTTACTAAATATTGAAAGGCCTGATGTTGAAGCTGAAGCTCCAATATTTTGGCCACCTGATGAGAAAAGCCAACTGATTAGAAAAGATCCTGATGGTTGGAAAGACTGAAGGCAGGAAGAGAAGGGGACAGCAGAGGATGAGATGGTTGGATGGCATCACTGACTCAATGGATATGAGTTTTAACAAGCTCTGGGGGATGATGAAGGACCTGAATGCCTGGTGTGCTGTAGTCCATGGGGTTGCAAAGAGTCAGACACAACTGAGCCATCGAACAACAACAATTATAAGTAAGAAGCATAGGAATCATTCTGTCTTATTCAATATAATATCTTTAGTTCTAACACAGTAAATGACAATTCTAGGTGCTTTATAAACCTTGTTATCTGGATGACTAAGTGGATGAATGAAAGAGAAAGCCTCTGTAGTAGGTATATTTTCATGCTCATCATGTACTGTCTGATACTGAGAGTTACTTGCTGTATCAGGGGAATATCCAGCACTGTTTTGCCATTGGTCATGGGGACTCCAGCAAATGAGGATTGGGGCTTTTGTTTAGTCATGTTGGATTTTTCAATCTTAGGGTTTCTGGCGGGTGGGGGGGGGGCATTGATTCATATATTAATGATTTCAGCTTAGTCTTTACTGACTAGCAGAATGGTTCCAAATGAACATACAAGAAATATTATGGATCAGCAGGCTCCAAATACTGTACCTGGATCACTCTCACATAAGTATAACTGTTGGTCCTTGAGGCTCTTGAGGGCAGTGCGCATATGCTGAAGCATTCTGGTTACTGAGCAGAGGACATTAGAAAATCTCATTGATGAGTTAGCTGAGGAACTTTAGTTTACCAGTCAAGATGTGGAAAATTGCTTATATGATTATGCATAAAGCTATCTTTGTATGAGAGAAACATAGTATGTAAAAAACAATGGTCTCTTATTTCATTGAGGGTAAAGGAGAATAATTAAAATATAAATACATGAGAGGCTTCTAAGAAAAAGATGAATAAACTCTTTCTGTGATTTTTAATAATAAAATCTTAAATTCTCATCCTTAATGAGTGTATTGGAGCCCATGAAGACAGAAGTGAGTAAAGTGAAAGTCCTTCAGTCATGCCTGGCTCTTTGTATAGTCCATGGAATTCTCCAGGCCAGAATACTGGAGTATGTAGCTGTTCCCTTCTCCAGGGGACCTTCCCAACCCAGGGATCAAACCCAGATCTCCCGCATTGCAGGCAGATTCTTTACCAGCTGAGCCACAAGGGAAGCCCAAGGACTCAAGAGTCATGGCTAAAAGTCTATGGAACTGCAATTAGATGAGAATAAAACTGGTGTCCTTATAATCAACTACTTCTAACATCTCATTACTCAAAAGTAAATGAATTCAGGGCTTATAATATCAATGGTAAGTCTAATATTTTAAATATAAAATACCTGGTTCATTGGCTTCCCCAGTGGCTCAGCAGTGAAGAATTCACCTGCAGTAGGAGACACAAGCTTGATTCCTCAGTCAGGAAGATCCCCTGGAGGAGGACATGCCAATCCACTTCAGTATTCTTGCTGGGAGAATTGAATGGACGGAGGAGCTTGGCAGGCTAGAGTCCACAGCATCACAAAGAGTTGGACATGACTGAAGCGAGAGCACCCCACATGCACCCAGTCAATTAGAAGAATTAAGTTCCAAAGAGAACATATATAGGTCCAAAGGAGATCACTTCCCTATATGATATTTAAGTGAATTTGAAGTTTCCATACTTTTCTACAATCTGAGGTTATTGTGAAGCAAAAAAGTTTATGTTGTCTGATTATTTATCAATTGCATGTACGTTTCTGCTCTGGAGGTTTCTTAATTCAAGAGTATCATTGCATTTACTATTACAGTATGCCTTAATAAAGCATGTATTCATGCAGTCACTATAAAGAGAGTTTTCTCTTCAATTTTTTTATTTTAAAGTATACTATCACACTAATATCTGAAGATTGTATTAACTACACTGAATTTCAAAATATAGAATATAGCCAAAATTAGAAATCTCTAATTTTCTATTTAACTGATATGAATGTAAGCTTGGCAAATACAACTATTTACAGAAGTACTCTGCTGCTCATGAAGGTAACACCTAGCAGCCATCACTTCTAATTTTGTAAATTGATTAAAAAAAAAAAAACACTTTTAATCAAAATAAATAGTGTGATTTAGAATAGTAATTTGGTCTCAATGAAAAGTCATGCTTTCCCTATATGAAAATCCCTATACTAAATCTTTTAAGTACAATCATTTAAAAGTAATGCTTAATAGGAATTAGATATTCAGTTCAGTTCAGTCAGTTCAGTCGCTCAGTCGTGTCTGACTCTTTACGACCCCATGAATCGTAGCACGCCAGGCCTCCCTGTCCATCACCAACTCCCGGAGTTCACTCAGACTCATGTCTCTGGAGGACTCGCTTAGCATGCACACACAAAAACGGAACCCGGGCGGGACCTCGCCTGCACAGCGCCAGAGTCTGGAACGGCCCTGGCAGAAATCTCTCCCTTTCCTCGCCCTCTTTCTCCTGCTCCCTTTTGATGTTTCCTCTGTCTTTCAGCCTCTCCTTGACAGTAAGTGCAATCACACCGCACACAAGGTTCTTTGGAAAGCCCCCTTTTTAATGATCTGGCAGCCGCTAGACACAGAGAGGCCTTCCAGAAAAAATTTCAATCCCTCTTCCCACAGCTTCCGCAAGCCCCGGTGATAAATGACACCTCTCATTCTGTCACAGACAGGGAGCACAGACGGGGGACGGCAGTGATGTATGGCTCAGCAGAACAGGAAATCAGCTTAAAAAAAAACCCGAAAGAGCTGACCAGGACATTGTGGGGTCCCGCTCCAAGGGCCTGGCCTGAGAGACGGTCTGAAGGAGAGACTGAAAAAGTTTTAGTTTAGGAGGAAAAAAAAAAAAAAGGATGAGATCAAAGCAAGAAGGAGAAACACAAACCTGTGAAGAAGCTGGCATGCAGGAGCGCTGCAGTTAGCTCTGCCACTGGCTATTTCTTTGCGGTGCCCTGGGTATTAGCCAAATTTTCACCTACAGCTGGTGATTTATGGAAGAAAGGGTTGGCCCCGGCTCTGTGAGAATTCTATTTTCCTTCTGAAGCCGCGGAAAAAAGTGAGTCAAGATTTGTTTGTCAAGCCTAAATTACCCCGTTTGACGCTGCCCCCAATGAAAAGCAATAAAACTCTCAGTGCCCCCAAGGGACTCCCTCCATACAAAGATTGTCCCCTGAAGATTAACAACCTTGCCTTTTTATGTTGATGGCAATCTGAGGAAAGAGCAGGAGGTGGCTTCTTCTGCTTTATCTGTATTTTTTCCTATTTTGCATCACACTCCTCCCCTCCCCCACCTCCGTGATCCATACATCCTGAATGCAAAGACCTTTTCTTTTCCTTCTACTGAAAACCTCTGCACCTCGGTCCACTTGCGGCTCGGATTTACAAGGCAAACTCAGACTCTCTTCAAGTTGAATCTGAACACCTCCTGGGTGTCAGGTCTGTGCCCGATCCAAGGCTGGAAGCTAAGAAGTAGGTGTCTCAGTTCTTTCCATGCAAGACTTCTCAACCTCAGCACTGTTGACCCTGAGGTCGGATACTTCTCTGCTGTGGGGCTGTCCTGTGCAGGGTGCTTGCTAACATCCCTGGACTCTCCCTACTAGATGCTAGCGTTATCCGCCCCCCAGCCCACCCCTCCCCGGCCTTTTGCTTAGCTGTGACAATAAAAAAAATGCCCCAGACAAGGCCAAATGTCTCTTGGGAAACAAAAGTCCCCCTGTTGCGAACCACTGTTGTAGAAGTTTGAAATCAAAACTCCAAAGAAAAATAAGACTCATGAGATTTACGGGGAAGAACGGAAGTTGGTAGGTAATTAAACACTAAGTGCTATGACACAGAATGCAGAAGCCACGGGAATTCAGGGGGCGGCCAGAAGGGCCGTTTGTGTTTACCAAGTTTGTGCAAAGGCCTCTACTCCAGCTGCGCAACAGCACGAAAATCTTGCCGAGCAGGCCCTGTGCACAGATGTGACTGAACTGGATACTGGAAAACCTTAGCAGGTTTGAAAAAAACAGAAATCCTAGTTGCAAGCAAGCCCTATTAAAACATTAAGACGGTGGAGATGATAACCAACAATCAAAGAGCATCTCTTTTCCAATGATATTCAGAAATTATATAATTAAAATTTTGGTAATTAATAAACAATCATTTATTCAACAATATTATTAAACCTTTGTGAACATTTAACACAATTGCACTCATCTCACACGCTAGTACAGTAATGCTCAAAATTCTCCAAGCCAGGCTTCAGCAATATGTGAACCGTGAACTCCCTGATGTTCAAGCTGCTTTTAGAACAGGCAGAGGAACCAGAGATCAAATTGCCAACATCCACTGGATCATGGAAAAAGCAAGAGAGTTCCAGAAAAACATCTATTTCTGCTTTATTGACTATGCCAAAGCCTTTGACTGTGTGGATCACAAGAAACTGTGGAAAATTCTGAAAGAGATGGGAATACCAGACCACCTAACCTGCCTCTTGAGAAATCTGTATGCAGGTCAGGAAGCAACAGTTAGAACTGGACATGGAACAACAGACTGGTTCCAAATAGGAAAAGGAGTACGTCAAGGCTGTATATTGTCTCCCTGCTTATTTAACTTATATGCAGAGTACATCATGAGAAACGCTGGACTGGAAGAAACACAAGCTGGAATCAAGATTGCCGGGAGAAATATCAATAACCTCAGATATGCTGATGACACCACCCTTATGGCAGAAAGTGAGGAGGAGCTAAAAAGCCTCTTGATGAAAGTGAAGGAGGAGAGCGAAAAAGTTGGCTTAAAGCTCAACATTCAGAAAACGAAGATCATGGCATCCGGTCCCATCACTTCATGGGAAATAGATGGGGAAACAGTGGAAACAGTGTCAGACTTTATTTTTTGGGGCTCCAAAATCACTGCAGATGGTGACTGCAGCCATGAAATTAAAAGACGCTTACTCCTTGGAAGAAAAGTTATGACCAACCTGGATAGTATATTCAAAAGCAGAGACATTACTTTGCCGACTAAGGTCCGCCTAGTCAAGGCTATGGTTTTTCCTGTGGTCATGTATGGATGTGAAAGTTGGACTGTGAAGAAAGCTGAGCGCCGAAGAATCGATGCTTTTGAACTGTGGTGTTGGAGAAGACTCTTGAGAGTCCCTTGGACTGCAAGGAGATCCAACCAGTCCATTCTGAAGGAGATCAACCCTGGGATTTCTTTGGAAGGAATGATGCTAAAGCTGAAACTCCAGTACTTTGGCCACCTCATGTGAAGAGTTGACTCATTGGAAAAGACTCTGATGCTGGGAGGGATTGGGGGCAGGAGGAGAAGGGGACGACCGAGGATGAGATGGCTGGATGGCATCATGGACTCGATGGACGTGAGTCTGAGTGAACTCCGGGAGATGGTGATGGACAGGGAGGCCTGGCGTGCTGCGATTCATGGGGTCGCAAAGAGTCGGACACGACTGAGCGACTGAACTGAACTGAACTGAACTTCGATTGAAGAAGGTAGGTTCAAATTACCTACTGTGTCTATGCCTTCCTTACAGATGACAATGTTAGGACCAAATTGCAGCCATGACAGGCTCCAGGGGTAAGCTAGGCCTGAGTTTCCGTCTCTGAGAAAGCTGAGATGCTGGGAACTCTCACAGGCAGTGTAGCTCGACCAATCAGAAGAAAATCCCCCGTAGCCCCCCCCTGCCCTGCCAGACCCGAGCCAATCCGGATAGGGATGCGAGGTTTAAAAGTCCCGCGTGCGCGGACGGTTTGGCCAATCAGCTATGCTGTTACGGGAACTAAGAACCCTCGGTATAAAAGTAGATGTGATTCAGAGCCCGGGGCTCTCGTCAAGACTCCACTGCGCTGGATGAGACGGGAGCCCTAGCTGGAGCTAGCAATAAACCCCTTGTGCTTTTGCGCTGCTGTGGACTGCTTATTCTCTCAGTTTTGGGGACTCGGACTTCCGGCATAACAGACAATGACAAAAATGCTAAGGTACAGATCTTCTAAATTCTAGTAGAGTTTATTGAACAATATTAACAACATTCGTTGACCTACGCAGCAAAACATGGGATAAAGAGGAAGTTGAGCCCAATTTCTAGACACCATACATAATATCTAAGGCTCTCACCAATCAATTGTTGCCAACAGAGATCAAAGTTAATTTGGAAGATGCAGACATATTTATCCATGTAGAAAGCCAATAATGGGAATTACAGTGGAAGACATATATACATACCCCGGGCTTCCCAGGTAGCCCAGTGGTAAAGAATCCACCTGCAAACGCAGGAGATACAGGTTCCATCTCTGGGTTGGGAAAATTCCCTGGGGAAGGAAATGGCACAATCGACTCCAGTATTCTTGCCTGGAAAATCCCATGGACAGAGGAGCCTGGTCAGCTAATAGTCAGTGGGGTCACAAAGAGTTGGACACAACTGAGCAACTGAGCGTGTGTACACACACACACGCAGACACACACAAAGCTAAACTGTGATCAAAAAGAATAAAAACCAAAATTACATGATTAATACACTGTGTGCAAAAACTCATCTTCACACAGAAATGGAAAAAGAAAAGATCTCAAAGAAGTAAGAAGAATTAGAGGCCCCTGCAAAATGTAGCCTTTTTCATTAGTTAGAAAAACACCACAAATGCTTGATAAGTACTATTTAACCTGCAGAATTACCAGGTAGAGGATTTGGGCTGGCATTACTGTTACCGATAGGGACACTGAAACTACTTCAGTAAGGATGCTAAGCATGAGAGTACCGCTCCTCTTTCCAGTCCCCCTGCCTCCCTACAAGCCAGCCGGCGGCATGCGGTGTTCATCCTACTGGATTCTATCTTGGTCAACCTGAGACAGACCTTCTTTGTTCACACAACACTGCTTTGCCTATCAGTGGGGCTCCTAATAAAATTTTATGCCGTTACAGGCCTTTCCTGTCTCAGGCTCACCTCCCGGTCTTGCATCATGTTGAGGGCAATTACACATTTATTTATTACACATCCCCAAATATAAAACCGCAAAAACTATACCAAAGACAGCAGCTTTTCAATCATCCATCAAGATACACCAGTTTCAGAAGACAATCCTTGCGCCACGTCCTGAAGGTCATTACTCACTCTCGAAAGCTCATTTCAAAGGGCTCCTTCATCTCTTGATAGCGTTAGAGAGCGTGTGCGCCAAAGTGCTGCTTGGGGATTTCAATAACTCCACGCTCCCTCTCTCGGAGCGTGATTAGTGGGCGGTGCGGGCACCAATTTAGGCTGTGTCTACACAATGCCAAAACAGCCCGCGGAGAAATGAAACCGTCCATCACACAACTGGCGGATTGAGCTGCCTGATGCAAACTCTGCGGACTCATCGCGCCCCACCCCCCGACTCCACTACCCCGCTCCACCCTGACTCCACCCCCCAACTCCACTCCCCCCACACCCTCAATGCATTCATTATTTGACCTCGTTTTGAGTGTCTCGGAATGGATCTGTTTATCAGTCTATCTTGGAAACGGACCGCAGAGATGACATGGTCTTTGCCATTCAGCAGGGCTCAAACTCTGATCCCTTTACATAGGCTAGTCTCCCTGCACACCACACCACACATACCGCTCACACTTGTTCACCTGCCCAGCCCAACACGCTTGAGCACCTGGATCTACCCTTTCCTGAAGCTTCAAGATCTCTGCGTCTTTTTAGTTTTGTGAGCAATATGCTTTCCCCCCACTTTTAAGACTTTGCTTAAGCTAGACAGTACTCCAGGTGCTTTATAGGCATGCATGATCTCACTCAAGCATTACAACATTGCTAGGAGGTAGAGTCACTGTCACACACATTAGACTTTGATGGTGCCCATCTCTCAGGCTTCCCAGATGGTGCTCGTGATAAAGGACCAACCTGCTAATGCAGGAGATGTGGGTTCAATCCCTGGGTTGGAAAGATCCCCTGGAGAAGGAAATGGCAGCCCACTCCAGTATTCTTGCCTGGAGAACCCCATGGACGGAGGAGCCTAACGGGTTCTTGAGTCAGAGAGAGTCCACCACAAAGAATCAGACACGCCTGAGCGGCTGAACAAACCGTCCCTATTTCTTAGGCAAAGCCCTCTCCCCACCAGGCATGACTCCCCGGAAAGCCTATGCTTCTCTGACTGAGGGCAGTTGTCCAGTTCTGAGGACTTTTCTGGCTTGCACACAGAACAAGCTGGAGATGCTGCAGAGGAATGCCCAAGGCAGAAGCCCCGAGGCCACGGGAGGTGGGGATTTGGTGGAGAACTACCCCAGCACCCTTCCCCTCAGCCTGAGATGCACATTGTGCGCTGGCCCCTGGCACCCCGGCAGCATCACGCTCCAGGCGTCCACGGTGGTGGACTGCTTGCTCACTCATGCCTCAGGAGCGCCCATCTCCCTCCCGCCCCCGTGTCCCTCCTCCACCCGCCTCTGGTGGCTCCTAGGTTCAACAGCCAAATAATGTATTTGCACTCAAATTCTTGTCTCCAGGTCTTCTTCTGGAGGAACACAAACAAGACAGCCCATTTGTCCAGAGAAGAAAACAAACGCAGAGGCACTGAATGCCTCGCCCAGGAATAGAATCGCTCTGCTGTTTTCACACCAATACATGGAATTTCTATAGGGCCCTGGTGCCCCTCTCATTTCCTTCAAAGAAAAATGAAGCTGCTTATAACTTAACTGCTTGTACCATGTCCTACTCAGAGGAACCATGAGAGAAATCCCTATGGGCCTTGTCTTGAGACCCAAGCATGAAACTTGGATATGTGTGTGTGAGGGTGGGTGGGTGTGCGGTTGGGTGGGTGTGCATCCCCAGTTGTGTCTGACTCTGTGCGACACCATGGACTGTAGCCCACCAGGCGCCTCTGTCCATGGGATTCTCCAGGCAAGGATATTGGAGTGGCAGGCCATTTCCTCCTCCAGGGGATCTTCCCAACCAAGGGATCGAACTTCTGGTCCCTAAGTGGGCACGTGGGTTCTTTAGCAGCTGAGCCACTGACACAAATATTATCACTCTGCACCTAACCCCTCTAGGCTTCATCTATCAGGATGCTCAGACCTAAAGTTTTGCTTTGATTTTAGTTGCATACATCTCTGTGAAATTACATTTCTTAATTTAATTTTATTGGTTTTATAATATTTAATTTTGCTATTTTTTTTCTTTCCTCTTCCTTTTTAAACCATTGTAACCAGTCTGAATTATGGTATCTTGACTCAATACTTTAAGGAGAAAATTTTATAATAATTATGATATCATATATGTAACATGATAAATGATCATAATATACAATAAATATATAATAAAACGTATACATGTAGCATTTAACTTATCTGCTATACATTTAATACCATTTAGTACCATAGATCCTGAATCAATGTGTTTATCTGTATAACCTCATGATATAGGCACTAGAACCATTATATTTGGTGCACAGATGAACAGCCAAATTGTGTGAGTGTCTCAGCTCCATGAATTATGAGTCGTTAGGCATGTTACTTAACATCTCTCTGCCTCAGTTTCCTCCCTGTTACAACAGGGAATAATAGTAACATGCAGGGCCACTGAAGATTAAAGGAATGAAAATATATACAGTGATGAATTAGAACAGCAACTGGCATGCAGCAAGCATTATACAAGTGCTAGCTGTTGGTACTCCAGGACAATACTAAATCAAGATTGTTACAATTATTTCAGTGAAGACTACGTTTGTTAGGGGTATGGGCAGTTGGTCCCACAGAATATTAAGACCAAGCTTGCCGTCCAGCTGTCAGCTCTAAATGGTGCCCTAAACTTTTCAGAAGTTTCTGCATAAGGAAACTGTGACTCTCTGGAAGATTCTGGGTGAGGATTCGGCCCCTCTATGAGGCCTGTCATGGACTGTGAGTAAATGTGTCATGTGTCTTCCTTCCCACAGGCCCCTGATAAATTCTGGCTTAAATGGTAGATGTGTTTTCAATTCTAATCATATTCACATATGCCTCATCTGGTAAACAGCACTTGTGCAAAAAATTGGATTGGGGAGAAAAAAACCTAAACACTTGTCTTAAACGTTGCAAAGCCGTGGGTCACGTCACTGCTGGATGGAAGCAACAGTTACCCAATGCGATCTGACACAGTTCAAGCGATGCAAAGTGACAAGACACCAACAAATAAGCAAAAAACACTCTATTTTTGGTCTAAATGCTCATTATCATTTTACATGCAAATGGGCTGATCTGTGATAGGATTGCATGGAACAATTCTCTTTGCGTCCTATTACTGCTATGAGCTTGCCGATGGGCTTGGGGAACTTCTCAATCCTAGGCATGGCCTCTCCAGGGTTTTCTGAATTTTACTCTTTTGAAAATATTCTCCAATGGGGTAGATCACAACCATGACTGTTTTAGAACAGAGACTGTCATCATAGAACAACTCTTCAAAAGGAAATGAAAGAAACAGATGAGGCAGGCTGTTGTTTTGAATGTGATGGAGACATTGGAACATTTGTTTCATTGCGGCCTGGCTCTGTTTCTACTTCCTGGGGTAACAAGACCCCACACTGACTCTGGAATATCCATCCCACCGTGCGTGCATGCTCAGCTGTGTCCCACTCTTTGCCACCTCACAGACTGTAGTCTGCCAGGCTTCTCCCTCCACGGGATATTCCAGGCAAAAATACTGGAGTGGATTGTCATTTCCACCCCCAGGGGATCTTCCCAACCCAGGGGTTGAAACAAGCGTCTCCCTGCGTCTCCTGCATTGGCTGGTGGATTCTTACCACTGAGCCATCTGGGAATCCCAGAAGATCCCACTCCTTAGTCTTAATTTCACTTTTCACTTTCATGCACTGGAGAAGGAAATGGCAACCCACTCCAGGGGTCTTGCCTGGAGAATCCCAGGGACGGGGGAGCCTGGTGGGAGCTCCTGGTGGGAGCCTCAGACACGACGTAAGCGCAGCAGCAGCAGCAGCAGCAGCAGCAGCAGCAGCAGCAGCAGCAGCAGCAGCAGCAGCAGCAGCAGCAGCAGCAGCAGCAGCAGCAGCAGCATTTAGTCCGTGCTTTAGGTGGGGTGGGGCTCATCATGTGACTCAGAACTAGCCAATCAAAAACTAGCTTCTCTCTGACCACAGCGATTGGTTAAAGAGTCGCCATGTGACCCGATCAGGACCACTGAGGTGTAAGAAGCCTTTCTTTCTGCAGGGAAGCGGGAGGTGTCCTTTTCTGCTGGACACGCATCTGGCACCTCTGAGGCGTTTCTGGGGCCACCACAGGGATTCTGAGGGCGGAGCTAAGACAGACGGAGGCAAACATCCCAAAGAGAGTGGACCAGAGTCTGTTTCACTCCGTGGACCAAACCAGGCCCGAGGGCCGCTACACCTGTACGGTTTCATCGCATGAGCCAGTTGACTGTCTTTCCACTTTTTTTGTTTGTTTCTTCAGACTAAAAACTCTGAAGGTGAGTGGCACTGAAAAGTCCACTGCTACAAAAGATGAGCATGGGCTTAAAAGCACGGGGGTCTTGCAAGCAGACGCCGCTCCCACCACAGCCACTCGTTTGTCATCCAGAGATGGAGGCGCAGCGCCCAGGTTTCCAGCCGGTGCCCGGCGGCGGCCGTGGGAAGTGCCACCTCAGCGTGCAGCTCCCGTCAACACTCTTTCCTGGAGATGGAGGTCCCGTGGCTTGCGAGCCCTTAGCTCCTATCAGCAGAAACACTTCATCACCCTGACACGCTGAGACGCTAAATGAATAAGTGCGAAGCTCGGCGAGGTCACCTAGAAGTTAACTGAGGGATTACGAGGGACAGTAGACACACTTCAGCAGGGAGGGCCCTGGTCGGTGCGGAAAACTCGGCAAACG
The DNA here is from genome assembly GCA_006410675.1 of Oreotragus oreotragus. Taxonomy (NCBI): domain Eukaryota; kingdom Metazoa; phylum Chordata; class Mammalia; order Artiodactyla; family Bovidae; genus Oreotragus; species Oreotragus oreotragus. The sequence goes on along the minus strand of SJYX01018807.1, from coordinate 26,954 downwards.
GCGCTCAGGCTGGGCGCCCCTCAGCTGGGCACCCCACCACCGTCCTGACAGCCCAGTCCTAAACAGTTAAATATGAAACTGTCAACAAGGCCCCGTCTTAATAACCGAACTTGAGGCCTTTTATCCTGGAAGATTTATGAAGTAATTTTAAAGAGATCCAAGCAAACATCTGTCAATAAATTGAATGCCGGCTACAGGATTTACAAGCAAGACAAGAATTTCTCATTAAGTGCACATTAACACGGTGGGGATCATAAATAGGCGGAGGCCAGGATGCGAGCCTCTCCAGCTGTCATTAACACGCTGTCTAAGAACTAATGAGCAAGTGATGGAAGGACACTAACGACGTCTTGGGCCCCCGGCCTTCGCCGGGGGAAACGGGCTACACAGCATCAGAGGACTCTGGGGAGGCGGGGCGCTGGCTGGGGGCTTCCGGCTCATTCTGCTTTCTGCTTGGGACCTGCAGGGCCCTAGGCCAGGATGCGAGCCTCTCCAGCTGTCATTAACACGCTGTCTAAGAACTAATGAGCAAGCGATGGAAGGACACTAACGACGTCTTGGGCCCCCGGCCTTCGCCGGGGGAAACGGGCTACGCAGCATCAGAGGATTCTGGGGAGGCGGGGCGCTGGCTGGGGGCTTCCGGCTCATTCTGCTTTCTGCTTGGGACCTGCAGGGCCCTGGATCTTGGGGACCCTGGAGGTGCCGCATGGTTGGCTGACCTACGGTACCCAGAACCCCCACGATGGGTAACTTCAAATGGCCCCGAGCATGCTCATGCAGCAAATAAGCCCATACCGTGGATTTCAGGTAGGGCGCTGTGCTACCTGACGCTTCCACAGTGCAAAGGGGAACTTCTGGAAACTTCTCTTTGGCTGAAACATGCCTTTGACAGGCAGAGATAAAGCTTCATCACTGAAGGATTTGGCAAAAGACGGGTTGGGGAGAGATGAAGGTCCAGGTGGTCCACACCTTCCCCCAGCTCACCCTCTTCCAGGAGTCTTCTTAGCAAGCTTTGACCCCATGGGTCTCTCTACACCCATAGAGATGCAGAGATAAGAGCTACCACCAGTAGATCAGGTGAACTGATTAGACTAGAAACCCACAAAAGTCAATGGGGAGCTAGCATGCGTCATGAGGTAAGACAGTGGTATATTGCTGCGGAGTGGTCAGCATGTGGAATTAAACCGGTGAGCCACTCACTGTGCGACTGAAGTCAAAGCCACTCTTTGTCATGTGGCTTCCTTCATCTTATGGTGTGTCATATTATATTAATACACTATGGTATAATGTACTATTAGAACATACTGATGGTACACATAGTAGATATATATCTCCTGTTTTCTTATTTTTGTCTGTCTCCTCACTTGAATTATTTATGAAGTCAGGAGCTGTTTCTGTTTTCTTCAATGTTGTACTCGCAGAGCTTAGAACAGTACCTGGCATCGTAGAGTAGGTACTTAATAAATATTTACGCTATGAATGAATGAATAAACAAATGAAGGACTAACTAGCAACTCTGAGATCCAGCTGGGTCAAAATACGTCCAGAGAACAAGGAACTGCTTGAGTAAAAATGAAGAAGATGAGAGTGGATAAATTTTGTCTTTCCCCCAAAATGCTTAAATGCTGAAAAACACACAAAAAAGCTTCTGAAGGCAGCTATAGACAATAGGTAATGTCTAGTGTGGATCCCAAGAAAACAGCCAAATGGATTAAGGACTGGACCTAAAGTTATCAAAGGAACCAAAAAAGAGAGGACCAAGTTTTGCACATGACATGTGTTATCATTAGGAATGTAAACATAATGATAAATTATTGTAAACTGTAATAACGCTTTTGAAGCCCGGCCATGTGCTAGCCACTCTTGCTAAGCCCTTTATTTGACACGAAAGGTTGCATTTTTGATCACTATGTACTTGCTGGCCAGGTACACAGAAGCAGATTGATTTGCGTGGAAAGGACAATGGGAATTCAGGGAATGAAGGAAAGTATTCCGGGAAAGCACACAGTGCCGCTGTTGGGGAGGGCCGGCAGCGTGGTGAGACTTGACCGCAAGCAAGCCCTCGCTCTGAGGGCGCCTCCCCCAGAAGCGGGCCGTCTGCTTTTCTCACCCCACCAGGCACAGTCCCTGTCTGCAAAGAAAAACTGAGATAGTCTGACAACCCGACTGATGGAGTATTCAGATGCCACGTATTCGAGAAGCACCAAGGACGGCTATGTGCCAGGCCCTGTCCAAGAAGTGGGTGCTTCACCGAGCAAAACAGACTCAGTCTCTGCTCCGGTGAAGTCAGGAGTTCAGGAGGCGGAAGCGTGGAGCGCGAGCAGTTATAACACGTCTACCGAGTGCTACACGCAGGACCTGTGCTGCCGCGTCCCCATTCGCGAAGGCTAAACGTTTGAGTAATCTCAAGACAAAAAGGCAGCTGCAGTAAGTAGCTCGAGAAACACCGTCAGAACAGCTTTCTGAAACCCACTGAGCAGGGAGGATGGCGTGTTGAGCTTCCTTTCTTCTGGCAGAAGGGTTGTGTGTGAGACCTCACTCTCCGACAGACACCCTCCTGTTGCAGGAAGAGTCTGCCTTGATTCACCCAGCCATTCATTTCTTCATCTGGGCAGTAAACAGATGAGCCCTTTTCTATGCACCATGCCTGCCAGTGGCCAGGGAGACACAGAGCTTGATACAGCCTTGTGAGATTCATTAGTTCTGGGGCTGGAGAAAGATGCTCTGATAGCCAGAATATTGAGAGCAAAAAGCTACACCGCAGATTGCAGGAACACAGGCCTGGTGAATTCTGTCTGAGGAGCTTGGAGAAGAGCTCGGAGGAGAGCTCACAGGGCCTGGCACATGTGACCTGGGTTTTGAAGGTTGTGTAGAAGTCCACCAGGTAGAGAAATACAACCTAGACAAGGGGGTTGGTGTTTTGAGGGGTGAGAGGAGGAAGTACACAGATGTGAAAGCCGTAACATGTTGGAAAAACTGGGAAGAGTTTGATACTAATAAAAGTGAGAAGGAAGTTCTTGTTGAAGGATCTTGGTAGAGGGTTTGGACTGGCAGGCATGAAGGCTGCTTTCTGGTACTTTGGGGGAAGCATCATGGCCATTATCTTTAATGATAGGTTGAGGAGTTTGGACTTTGAGTCTCTTCCAGTGTTCTTCAAGCTTCAGTCATTCGTATGTCATCATCACATTTTTTTTTTTTTTTTTTTTATTGACTTGGGATTTGTTTTTTAACCATCCCACTTGAAACACACACACACACATTTTATTAAATTTGTTTGAAGAGGATGTTATAAGTCAACATCATGAATGAAAGTCAGGTTCACCATAAATAAGATACAACTGTAAAAATAAATATATAGCTATTTAAATAAAATGTATTCATTGCCTGCAATGCAGGAGACCTAGGTTCGATCCCTGGGTTGGGAAGATCCCCTGGAGTAGGGAAAGGCTATCCACTCCAGTACTCTGGCCTGGAGAATTCCATGGACTAAAGAGTCACAAACAGTCGGACACGACTGGGTGCCTTTCACTTTCACTGGTGTATTTTCTCCAAATCATCTCTCGCACACTGCATTTCACAAACACTGTTGGAACTCTGGGATTTACGGTACGCCTGGTCAGATAAGAAGCCCGGATCTGAGGGGCGGGGCGCACAGAGGCCTGCTGGGAGGCGAGGAGGCCTCGGATGAAGTGTGGGCGGTGCGGGGAGAGAGGGACGAGGCGAGAGTCATTTCAGAAGTTGGCCACACAGGATTTAGTGCCGACTAGATGGGGAAGAGCAGGGGGCTGGCAGTGACGACGGGCTGGACGCGGCTTCTTAATGGAGGGGCAGCTCCTGACAGCCATTTACAAGGTGATTCCATTTACATCAGTCATTCACAGAAGCTCAGGAGCTGGAGCTCTTCAAGGCATCAAACAGTCACGTAAGCTCCAGGAGCTGAATTCTTGATGACAGAGCCAGCAAGATCCTTCCTGAGGAAACTATTTACTCCATATACAGTGTTTAAGATGGAAAAAAAAAAAAAAAAGAAAGAAAGAAACAGGGCCATGGACCCATCTGTGTGTGCTCAGCTGCAGATGCTACGGAGACATGGAAGGAAACTTTCTGCTAGCAGATCTCCCTGAATTTTGCAAATCCAATTCTTTGATTCTTAGCTACTGAAGGGTTATTATCAATGGTAAAATTGAACAACTAATCACCAGAACATAACTACCATGGGAAATTGAAGTGGGTAATTAGTTCGCTTCACGTATTTTAATTTTTCAGAACCCCAAGCTCCATCCCCACACATTTGGTGGTGTGGGGCAGGCAGATGAAGGGAGAAAAATACTCCCCAACACTCCCCTTCCCCCACGAATAATCTCTACTATATTAATCAATTTCAGCAGGTAACTGACCATCTTTTCTTCATTTTGCTTCTGTACATAAGATTTGTGTATCTTCACTTAACAAGAAAGGGGGAAAAAAATCCTAGCAGCCCTTTAAATCAGTTAGAAAGAGGAAACAGGAGGGAAAGAATTCCAAACCTCTTTTCCCTCCTCTTTCTCTCAGCAGATTTTTTCATAGAATGGTGTAATGTGATGCCTTCCTTTGGGTAAAGCAATTTGCATCACGTAAAGGAGTGAAAGGAAACTTTAATACCGAGTTTATCTAAGCTACTTCGAGAGGAGAAGGAACTGGGAGTGCTAATTAAAATCAAGAGAAGCACAGACGACTGGATGGCTGGGGGTGGGGAGAGGCTGGGGAGACAATGGCTTTGGGGAACATCGGCGGTCCACCTGCTCTGGGTGTTACCTGAAGAGGTGCTTCAGGTTCCTTGCCTATAAAATAAGGGTATGAGTGTCTACTGCTAGGGTTTTAGGTGAGTTGATGAGCTGTTGGATGTGAGAGTCCAGCTCGGTGCCTGGCATGTGGCAGGCAGCCAGCACGTCCTGGTAGTTCATCTGCCAGGGCTTCCCAGGTGGCTGAGTGATAAAGAATCCATATGTAGGAGGCCCGGGTTCAATCCCGGGTAGAGGAGACCCCCTGGAGGAAGAAATGGCAACCCACTCCAGTATTCCTGTCTGGGAAATCATCCCACGGACAGAGGAGCCTGGCGAGAGTAGCTACTCAGCAACAACATCAAAAACAGTTCATCTGCCATTTAAACTCAAAATTCCCCTAATGCCTAGCTCTCCCATCCCTTCATTTTTTTCAGTACTTATTTGGTAAACTCAAGCACCGATACAAACTCTCTATCCAAACCTGAATCCTAGAAACGGTGTCATAAGACAAGCATCCTTAAGCAGGATCATTTCAGAGTCTTTCCTGGTGGGACAGTGATCAACACCGTAGCACGTTCCACATGATGGAACGCTCCTCAGCATTAAGAAGGAACAATCTGATACACATGAGAACTGGCATGGATCACAAAGACGTTACATATGAAAGAAGCCAGTCCCCAAAGGTTAATTACTGTGGAACTTTATCTGTGTACATTATCAGAGAGACACAGTATCGTGAAGGAGCGTGGCTCAGCGGGTGACAGGGCTGGAGGGAGGTGTGAGTACAGACAGGGGAGGAGGGGGTTTCTGGAGTGATGGGACTGTTCCCTGTGCTGACTGTTGTGACCATAACCCAAGTCATACATGAATTAAAATTCACGGAACTGTACACCCCCGGGGAAAGTCCATTTTACTATATGATAGTCTAAAAAGAAGAATTAAAACACAGTGTTCATTCTTGGAAGATGCTTTCCAATTTACCACACAGACAAAAATAATCCAAAACAGAAAACAGGGAACAACTCCTGTGCGTCTGCACCCGAGGGAGAAAAAGAGTGTGAATGCCACATATGAACTATACGAGCGCGGAGGTAAGTGCGAGTTTCCTCTGGGTTCTTGGTGGGGATTAAGGATAGGGTGGGGTAGAAGTGCAGTGAGCCTGAATGGGGCCAGGAACGGGGAGTCAAGCATAAAAAGGGAGTAGGTGACTAATCACAGTGGAAAAGCAACAGCTACAGTATATCCTGCTTAGGTAGACTCAGGCCTATGTGCACAGGCATCGAGACACAGGGCAGCCTATGTGCCTCTGTGTAAGTGTGGCCGCTCGACTTCGCTAAGTAAGAAAAGCACGTTTGAAGAAGTTTGTAGAGGGTGCATCTCCTTCAGAAGACTCAGACAGGTGAGTTAAAGCCCTGAGGAACATCAGCTCTCCCCCTTCAAAATCCCCAGCTGCCCTTACCTAGGTTTGTAAGCAGGGAAACCAAAGTGTCAGACTGCCAGATAGTCTGTATGGAGGCATGCAGTGCTCCCGGCAGAATGAACATGGGAAATACTGAAGCGTCAGGAAGGGCGGGGGGAAAGCCCTCTTTGGTTCAAAACCTTTCCATTTAAAATCTCAACCTGGTTTGCTAATGTTAATTGGCAAATCCACCCAAATGCTCCTTTGTGGACAGTTTCAAATAAATAATAAGTTCCTCTGTTTTCCAGATAGAGGTGAGGAGAGCAGTGTGATGTCTTTATTGCTGGGGAGTCTGGGGTTTCCCAGGCACTTTTCTGTGACTCGCTCACTGTGCTCACACACTGACTTTGCCTGGTGAATTATGCCCACTTTATGGACGGGGAAAGTGAGGCTCAGAGGAGGGGGCTTTTATATGAGCAGAATGCCTTTCATTGTTCAAAGTATTTTCATGGGTGTCTGCCTCCAGATAGCATCAAGGACTGGCCCATGAAACGCAAGGTCTAAATTCTTACAGAAATGGAAACAAATCTATCAAAGAATGCAAGGACAACATTCTTATTAAAGATCCTGCGAGGACAGACTGTTCATATCTATTTGTTCTAGTAGACAAAGGGTTAGGCTAAACTGACCTTTCAATCCTGAATACACCCCACATTCCGTGTCAGGAATGTTGATAAGGATAAATCAGGAGCACAGAGTGTTACTGGCCCTGCAGCTATGGAGTCCACCAAGTTAGGACAATTTTCTCAATACTATATTTGGCAATATGATAGGATTTATTCGAATGTCTAGATGTTCAGTTGATTTTTATTGGTTTCCCTCAGAACATCAAATACACACAGACCTCAATATAAATAAAAATTAAAATTACATTTTTTTCCAGGAAGGTAAAGTGAGGATTTGTTTAAGCAAGAATATACTCTCCGAGGAAGAGCGGGCAGACAGGTGAGGAGCTCAGAACACTCGTTTGTCAATAGCCCACCTCCTTCACTTCATGTTCGGGCTGCGCCCACCAGCCCACTCGCGTCAGCTTGCTCTGCAGCAATCTGGCTTTCTTTGGACAGAACTCAGGGTTGAGTTTTCCATATGGCATGTCTACCAACGTGGCAGACCACAAGGAAGAGACCCAAGTCGGGGAAAGAGCAGGACTGGCTCAGACCAGGGGCATTGTCCTTACAGCTGACCGTGGCTCTGAGTTATGGGAAAATGAGATTAATTACAGGAAGTGGAGACGCATCAAAGGCAAGGAAGTGGCCGATCAGAGCTGCTGGCTGAAGCGACTGGGTCGGGAAGCAAACGGAGGTCACGTCCGAGTCACCAGTGATGGAGGCTAACGCCGAGGGATGTGAAGCCCCGCTGGGCACAGCAAGGAGCCCGGGCTCTCGGGGACCCCTGGGTGGGTGCTGCTCAGGGAACCCGGGGGCCCGGCTCACCTCCTGGAAGAAGCAGAAGGCCAGGGAAGTGATGCAGCGATGACACGAAGCGTAAGTAAATGCAGGGGAGGGAAAGGAAGGGAGGAGGAAACAGACCCACGGATGGGGAGCAGAAGGTGAGAGAAGGCAGGAAGGGTCGAAGGGACGAAGAAGAGAATCGGCGACTCAGAGATAAAATTAAAGCGGGTTTCAGAGGTGCACCGGCGTGAACATCAAGTCCTGATAAATATTTTATGTCAGGACAAGCTAATTAAACACGAACTTTGTAACACAAGCAATTTACTGTTTAGTGGATTTGCTTCAAACACGCTGGGCTTGGCACAAGATAGCCAAGTACATAAAACCTGCACCTGAAGAGGCATGGGGCAAGCCTCGTGATGTGGGCATGGGGCAAGTCTCGTGATGTGGGCATGGGGCAAGCCTCGTGATGTGGGCATGGGGCAAGCCTCGTGATGTGGGCATGGGGCAAGTCTCGTGATGTGGGCATGGGACAAGCCTCCTGATGTGGGCATGGGGCAAGCCTCGCGATGTGGGCATGGCGTGAGGAAAGGGCTGGAGAGCGAGGCAGGAGACAGGGGGGCAGGCGTGAGAGGCGGGGGGCGAGGCGCGGACGCGGCTTTCCAAGATCACGGTGCAGGGGGGGGAGCCCTTTGTTCGAGGGTCACAGCAACGAGCGATGGGTAGGAACGAGGCGAAGGCCTTTGCGGGTGGGCAGGGGACTCGGGTGTTTTGGAGACGCGGAAGTCCACGCTTGCCTTAAATGCCAAGTGCTCTCAAAGGATGGCGAGGACGCAGCCTCTCTCAGGACACGCGGCGCCCACACCGAGCCGCGGGAGCGGGGACGCCGTGCGGCCCGTCCCCACGGGGCGCGCGCCTGGGGCCCGCAGGACGGGGGCCTTCCTCTCGCCGGCCGCGCTCCGCCCGCAGGCGGCTCCTGCTTCCTCCGTCTCCCCCTCTGTCTCCTTTCCCCCTTTCCATCTCTCTCCACCTCTCCCGCTTCCCCCCGTCACGACACCTTCTCTCTCTCTCTGAGTATGGAACACACTCCGCTTTGTCCTCCAGACGCGGGGCTCTGCTCCCAGTCCCCAGAAGGCAGAGTCGCCCATGTGGTTCCTTTCTTTTTCATCTTTTCAGGGTCATTCACGTGCAAAAGGGTGAAGAGTAACAGATTAGGATGCAACTCCAGTGAAAGTCCTTGGACGTCACGACGCACTAACGTTTAGCAGCTGCAAATCACTAGAAAAAGGGAAGCTCCTTTGCCTGTGTCTCTCTGGGCCCTTTTTTTCTTCTTAAATCCAGAAACCTAAAGAGACTTCATAAAAACTCATCAGAGAGAGACCGGAGTGAGCAAGGGGAAGCACAGTATAGACAGACGTGAAGCTAGGCTTATTTCTCCCCAACTTCCATAGCTGGGAAGCCATCTCTAATGACGGGATGGATTTGATGGGAGACTCATCAGAGGACCCGGATGCTCAGCTTTTAACTTATTTTTGCAAAGCAGGTATTTTTTTTTTTTCAAATAAGAATTAGAGAATAGCCTCCAGCTAAACTGCAAGGAGTCCCTGAAGAGCAAACCCTCAGAGGGGAGTCTCACTGAAGAAGAAAATGAAGATGACAAGGCTGTTGCTTCTTAATAAACATGATCGCATTTTCAGCATGCATTATTTATTACTTTTCTTTCACTGATTTATTGTCCTAAAACATGTAATCTAATATGGAGAGGCGCACACACATGCCTGCACAGATGTCCTGGTGTCTTCCTCGTGCTTCACAAAAAACAAAACATATAACGACCCCAAATGTTCAGGAGATCTCTGTTAGATGTGGTTTATCTGTTCCTCTTTCTCATCGCTCTGATTTTCTTTTCTGCAAGGTGCATGAATAGAATAAAATCCTTATCATCGAAAGTGGTACTGTCAGTCCCTGTCTGTGCTGTGCTAAGGCGTCTCAGTCGTGTCCGACTCTTTGGCACCCTGTGGACTGTAGCCTGCCAGGCTCCTCTGTCCATGAGATTTTCTAGGCAAAAGTACTGGAGTGGGTTGCCATGCCCCTCTCCAGGGGATCTTCCTGACCCAGAGATCGAGCCCACGTCTCTTACGTCTCCTGCTTTCGGCGCTGCTCACAACAGGCGAGACACAGAGACACCCAAATGTCCACCCACAGGTGAGCACACAGCAGCACTGCTCACAACAGCCGAGACACGGAGACACCCCAATGTCCACCCACAGGTGAGCACACAGCAGCACTGCTCACAACAGCCGAGACACAGAGACACCCAAGTGTCCACCCACAGGTGAGTGCACAGCAGCGCTGCTCACAACAGCCGAGACACGGAGACACCCCAATGTCCACCCACAGGTGAGTCCATAGCAGCGCTGCTCACAACAGGCGAGACACGGAGACACCCCAATGTCCACCCACAGGTGAGTCCACAGCGGCGCTGCTCACAAGAGCCGAGACACGGAGACACCCAAGTGTCCACCAACAGGTGGGCGCACAGCAGCGCTGCTCACAACAGCCGAGACACGGAGACACCCAAGTGTCCACCCACAGGTGAGTCCACAGCAGTGCTGCTCACAGCAGCCGAGACACGGAGACACTCAAATGTCCACCCACAGGTGAGTCCACAGCAGCGCTGCTCACAACAGCCGAGACAGGGAGACATCCAAATGTCCACCCACAGGTGGGTGCGTAAAGAGGGCATGGTGCATACGGAACGCTATGAATGAAAGTCACTCAGTCGTGTCCGACTCTTTGTGACCCCTTGGACTATACAGTCCATGGAATTCTCCAGGCCAGAATACTGGAGTGGGTAGCCTTTCCCTTCTCCAGGGGATCTTCCCAACCCAGGGATCGAACCCAGGTTTCCCACATTGCAGGCGGATTCTTTGCCAGCTGAGCCACCAGGGAAGCCCATACGGAACGCTGCTCAGCCATAAAAAATAACAAAACGATTCCTCATGCAGCAATGTGGATGGACCTAGAGATTATCACACTCAGTGAAGTATGTCAGAAAAAGAAAGACAAACACCATATATTTATGGTACCATTATATGTGGAATCTAAAATATGACACAAATGAGCATATCTACGAAGCGGAAACACTCGCAAAACACAGCCAACAGAATTGCGGCTGCCAAGGGGGAAGGCGTGGGGAGGTGGCCTAGGAGCTTGGGGTCAGTGGGTGCGAACTAGTCACCCAGAATGGATGGACAGGAAGGCCCTACTCTACAGCACAGGAACTGTATTCAGTGTTTGGGCATAAACAAAATGGAAAAGAGTAAAAAGAATGTGTGTATATACATAGGCGTACGCGCGTGCACACACACACACATATATACACACATATGTAAAACTGAATCACTTTTTACAGCAGAAATTAATACAACACTATAAATCAACTATAAATCAGTTTTTAAAAAGGGAACTCCCCTGGTGGTCCAGTGGCTAAGACTCCACACCCCCAAAGCAGGGGTCCCAGATTCCATCCCTGGTCAGAGAACCAGATCCCACATTGCCACACAGCTTAAGACCTGGTGTGGCCAAATAAACACAATACATAAAAAGCGGCAAATCTGCCCCAGGAAGTCTTCGTGAGGGCCGTCTGTAGGGCCCATCCACCTCCTTGCCCACACCCCTGGGTAGGCACAGAACCAGACATGTTCACACACGCTTGAGAGACACAGGAAATGCTTTCAGCTCCTCTGAATAACTCTTAAGAAAGGAAACACGCATCACCCATCCATCTACATCTAATAGCAAACATTCCTTAAAAAAAAGCACTGACTATACAGTCAGACAATGCGCTATATACATCTAAGAAAAAAACCTGCGAGCAGATACATAAAGCCTTTCTAATTCTGCAGATAATCAAACGTGGCAAGGTACCATGAGTATTGCCATATCCTTGCTTGGCCGGGGGCAGGGAGGTGGGGGGCCGGAAGGCAGAGGCGGACTCTCACTGCCCAGGACGCACAGCAGCCTTGGCCCCACACCACCCCCTCTTCTCCACCTGGGGCCAGGAGCCCCCCAAGCTCCGCACATACCCCTCGGATGCTCCATACTCCAAGCTGGAAGCAGAACAGGCCACATGAAGCTTCTTCCAAAGGTTAGGGCACTGGGTCACCCTCTTTCCAGCCTGACCTGCCACCCCGGGCTCTGCAGCAACCCCACCCTGATTCACCAGGAGCAGCTCTGAAAACCACATATGTGCGCTCAATACTGCTGACCCAGAAGCTGGATTTTTTTTTTTTTTTTTTTTAATCTCGTTGAGGATAAGCAGTGAATTGTTGGAATGTTTCTCAAGCGCGACCCTCCACAAAGGAAAAAACATCCTACGTTCTGGTTCAAAAGACAAGCTCTTTACCTAAAAGGCTCTTACTCTGAAACTTTTGGTACTGGGAATGATCTCTCTCCCCAGCACAGCTTTTGTAGGCTGATGGGCTTTCATAAAAAGGAGCACACCTACGAGAAGGGGGTCCTTTCTCAGAGCACAGCGGTACATTCGCATCTCCTTCACTTCCCTAAAATCTTAAGCCCCGACAGGGAACTGACCGAAAGGCTAGAGGAAAGGCTAACTCTTTCATCACTGCTGGCCCCAAATGCTCCCAAAGGCAACTTGGGTCAGCTCGCCAAGGACACCCCTGGAGGATCTGGTGACAGTCCCAGACACGGGGGTCCCCAGCAGCTGCAGACCCCAGGGCGAGGCACTCCCCAGCTCCGTTCCTGACGAGCACCCCTAGGGAGTTCTCACACCTGCACTGGCTCAGCCCTGACTCACCCTATCTACAGGTGAGAAGGGGGTCCTTTCTCAGAGCACAGCGGTACATTCGCATCTCCTTCACTTCCCTAAAATCTTAAGCCCCGACAGGGAACTGACCGAAAGGCTACAGGAAAGGCTAACTCTTTCATCACTGCTGGCCCCAAATGCTCCCAAAGGCAACTTGGGTCAGCTCGCCAAGGACACCCCTGGAGGATCTGGTGACAGTCCCAGACACGGGGGTCCCCAGCAGCTGCAGACCCCAGGGCGAGGCACTCCCCAGCTCCGTTCCTGACGAGCACCCCTAGGGAGTTCTCACACCTGCACTGGCTCGGCCCTGACTCACCCTATCTACAGGCAACAGACCCCTCTCCCACTCCCTCGGGATCACCAGACCCAAGGCAGCAGGAGCTTCAAACTCCCACCCCCTACCTTTTCATACTCACTTGGCCTCTGCTCATGTCCAGGCCCTGGTCTCTTAAGTAAAGAGTCTCCCTCAAACCCCTCTAAAAGACAACTCTGGTCCTCCCGTCATTCACAAGCCTTTGGGATTCCAGCCTGGCTTTGGACTCAGGTTCCGCATCTTGGATGGAGTGCAACATCCTTCCTGCTCTTGCCCCCAGACCACCTGTCCAGCCTCCACTCCCACCCAAACCCTGACCCCACTCTCCAACCCACTTCCCCAGAGGCCGCTGCCTGACTGCTCTCTCCTGGACTCTGAATGTGAAGTGCAATGAAAGCCGCTCTGTCCTATCCGACTCTGTGCCACCCCATCAACTGTACAGTCCACGGAATTCTCCAGGCCAGAATACTGGAGTGGGTAGCTGTTCCCTTCTCCAGGGGATCTTTCCAACCCAGGGATCGAACCCAGGTCTCCCACCTTGCAGGCGGATTCTTTGCCAGCTGAGCCACCAGGGACGCCCTCTCAGGTGGCCCAATCTGGTCCCCATAGGTGCAGCCCCCCACAGGGATCCATCTCCTCCTCTGTTCTGCTTCCGCCCCCACCGCAGCATTCTTCCAGCCCCGTGGACCGTGGGAGCTCTTGCACTTTGCCTTCAGCCCTGTCTCTCCATCTCCAGTGCAGTGCTTGGCCAGTGGTAGGGTGGAGGCCTCAGCCTGTGCAGTTCCCAGCCCTGTCCTGCCTGCCTCAGTTCTGAGAATCGGGTGCTAGCGAGGCTGGGTCCTAGGTTCCACCACCCTGGGCAACTTTGCCCTCCGTTTGGGAGAAGCCAGTTCAAGGACCAGCCCCCGATCGGCGGTCATAAGAGGGGTAAGGCTGGAGCATACAGGCAGTACGACAGGACCCAGGCCCAGGGCAGCGAGAACCACACCAGCATGTGCCTTGCTGATGACAGGTCAGGTGCGTCAGCTCCGCACGTAAGAAAAAGCAGCAATCGATCCATCTTTCAGCATCCTCTAATGGTACTAAGCAGCGTGTTTAGCTGTTATTTCAATAAGCCTTATTAAGACCCAATTTTCTTGGGTCTTCTTTCAGATTCTGCGGCATTAAAAGCCTCGCTGCTTAATTACATTAGGAGCACCTGTATATATTATGTGCAATAAATCAACTTTAATTTACCACCGCACAAGGCTATTCATCTTCTCCGGGTTATTTATTGCTCAGTATTACTGGTGCTGAATTGTATCCTCTCCACTATAAGAAAGAACAGTTGGGATAAGAAAAGGCAGAGCTGTATTGCAGAGTGCTCCAAGATCCCGATCACACACGTACACAGCAAAAAGGCAAGGAAAAGAAGCATACAAGAGAATCTTGGCAATCTGCTGCTTGCTATTTTCCCTAAACACTCCCCAAACATTTTGATGTTTTCTGTTGCACGTGTGCACACACATATACCAGTTACCCACTGAAACAGGCCCACAGTTCTTGCAGGCAAAGTGGGAACTAGGCATGGGGCACCGGCTTAGCCAGAAACAGGGAAACACTGAAGGCCAGAGCAGACGGGTTCCCTGCCACCTCACTGCCACCAGAGCTGGCCCAGCCTTCGGACAATGCAGGCTCAGTTGCTCAGTCGTGTCTGAGTCTTTGGGACCCCATGCACTGTAGCCCACCAGGCTCCTCTGCCATGGGATTCTCCAGGCAAGGATACTGAAGGGAGTTGCCACTTCCTCCTCCAGGGGATCCTTCCCGACCCAGGGATCAAACCTGCGTCTCCTGCCTTGGCAGGCGGGTTCTTTACCACTGGGCCACCTGGGAAGCTCACAGTGCAGGCAGGAGGACTCAACAGGTCCAGGGGCAGAGAGGACAGGCTTGTAGACATCCACACCCACCATGCCCACCCAGCACCAAAATTTAGGCAACCTGGGGTGGGCAGAACTGCTTCCAGGCAAGCCGAGCTGAAGACAGGTGCTGGTGGCGACCTTGGGGATCCTCGTGCCTTCAAAACTCTGCTGCTAAGGAAGAGCAACTGGTGGTCCAGCAGCTAGGACTCCACCTGCCAATGCTCCTGCCCCAGGAGCAGCCCACACGCCTCAGGGCAGCCAGGCCAGCGAGCTGCAACCACCAAGCCCTCAGGCCCATGCTCTGCGCAAGGGGGGCCACCACCAGGAGAAGCCCCCAGCCACCGCAACTAGAGAGAGCCCATAAGCAGCCATGGAGACCTAGGGCAGGCAAAAAGAAAACAAACAAACCTTAAAAAAAAAAAATCACAAAGTTCTCTGCAGACCCCCACCCCAACCCCACCACATCAGCACCACCCAGGCCCTCAGCCACAGTCTTGATTCCAACCCAGCCAGGGCAGGGCCCACATGAGCATCCTGCACTGTGAAGTGTGAGAACGCTGTCACAAAGCCTCTGACCGTCCAGTCCAGAATAACATGCCCACTCATAACTTAACCAAGAGGAGGTTCCTTACTGCTTGCCAGGGCCCAGGCCCAGTCCTTCCCTTCCATTAATTTCTCCCAACCACCCCCGAGAAGGCACTGCTTCGCACACATTTTACAGATGAGAAAACTGAGGCAGGGAGCAGTTAATTAACTGAACCAGAGTCTCATCTCTATCCCTGGACAAGTAGTCTGCACCTGCACCTGCACTTTCACCCACCAGGCTACACTGCCTCTCCCAGCCCAGATCCCCAGACCCCCGCATCCACTGGACAGGCACCTTCTGTTCTAAATAAAAAGGAGACAAAAGTCGCTGCAACATCACGAGCACCACAGGCAGCCCATAAAGCTGCCTGGTTCCCCCAAATCCAGGATCTAAAGCCACTGCTTGGCAACCTGCTGGCAACACCCAGGTCTCGTCTCTGAGCTTCCCACAGCTCAGACGCAGCAAGCTTCTCTCTCACTTGCTGACCAAACGCTAGAAACCACCGCGGGACCCGGTGCCGACAGGCTCCTTCCTCCAGCATGGCAGCCAAGCCCTTGGAAACTAAACTAACATCACTAAATATTTCGCAGCCGCCTCCTTCTCACCAAGGGAGCTGTGATGGATTTTATGGCACACAACTGACTTTTTTACAAGCACAGCAGCAACTTTCAACTTCCATTTGATAATTTGCCTTTAATCTGGGCCTAGGAAAATCCCAGGCTAACCCATCTCACCAGACACCCGCTTCAGGGCTTGTCTTACAGGGGACAGAGAAGAATAAAAGGGGAGAAGAGAGAACAGCAGAGTCCTGGCAAGCGAAACTTTCTTTTTTTTCTTTTTTAATGAATTCATTTCAAGTAAAAGTCCCATTTTGTGCACGCAGAGGGGCCCGCTCCTGAGTGAGGAATGCGTGTGTACAGAGGACGAGAGGGCAGATCAAACTTCAAGCTTGTAACCAAACTCCTGAAACACAGGAGAACGGAGAACCGAGTACAAAGTCCCCTTTGCAAAAGTTCTCCATAAAAGCTCCACAGAGAGGCCGGCCCGGGGAAGCAGCCTTCTCTCTGCCCTTTCGCTTGACCACGGAAAGGGCTGCCTAGGTCACGGCCCAGCTCAAGGGATTTCCCTGAGTGCCTTCCCGCTCTTGAATTCCATGAATATTTCACAGTGCAGGTCCACAGACCCTCGGAACACATACAAACCTCTCCTGTCCTTCCCCCACCAACCACTGCTTCTCAACCAGAGGTGTGTCCCCCAGGAGACATTCTTAGGTGTCACGACTGGGGAAGGGGTGCCCCTGGCGCCCAGTGGGCAGAAGGCAAGGACGCTGTGAAGCATCTTACAACATGCCCACCACAGCCCGCCACACCCAAAGCACCAACCAGCCCAAAATGTCCACAGGGGCCCAGGCTGAGAAACGCTGGGCTGGAGCGCTGAAAGTAACTACACATCCACGCTCAGACCATCTTCCCACGGCCCCTACTCCTTCTCCTGGGCTTCCCCAGTAGAGGCGCGGGTTTGATCCCCAGGTCAGGAAGATCCCCTGGAGTGGGGTGTGGCAACCCACTCCAGTGACCTTGCCAGGAAAATCTCACGGACAGAGAAGCCCGGTGGGCTATACTCCATGGGGCCACAGAGTCCGCCACAACTTAAGCGACTGAGCAGGCATGCCTTCATGCACCTCTTGTATCACCACCCTCTCCCACCATCCCGCTAAATCAAGGAGGAATCAGAAACCCAGCCGAGCCATCTGTCATCTGGATGCAGAGGGTCTGCATGGTTAGAACTTCCCTCAGCGTCCGGCGAAAGCCCCTCTCAGATAGGGGTTGGAGAAAAGGGGCGTGACCCAGGAAAAGCTGGGGCTCCGACCGACCTTCTCAAGTATCCTAGGAGGTCAGCCCTCATTTGACAGGCCCCCGGATGGAGGGGTGGACTGTGCAGAGAAGAGAGGAGGGCACAGCGAAACTTCTGGGGCCCAGAAGCCCAGACAGCACGCTGCAGCAAGTCCATCCAAAGTAGCAAAGTTAACCAACTGATGCAAGATCTAACCTGTGCACAAGCTCTGGTCTTTCCCAACGGCAACAGCTGGGTCCAGCCTGGCTGGACCATTGGCACTGAGTAGGCACCTACTGAATGCCAGGCATCACGCTAGGTGCCCTGGGGAACGTGTGTCACTGCCCACAACGGCCAGGCAAGTTTCAGGACTGGACCGTGGACACCAGTGGGCCTCTCTCTGAAACCCGTCCTTGTTCTCCCCAGGCTGGCCTCAGAGGGTTTACGAAGAGACGACGGGCCGGCCACCATCCAGCACCCACACTCGGGGAGGACAGGGCTTCAAGCTCAGGAGCCCTGAAGGAAGGGAGGGAGACAGGCAGGGAGAGAGGAGAGGCTTTGAGAGCACGTATTTGCAGACCACTATCAGAGACCGTGTATATGGAGTGGACGGGGCTGCCTTCTTTTTTTCCTCTTTAAATTCCCAATGCCAAGAGAAACATTGCTTCAGCGCCTCTGCAGTCTCTCCAGGCCAGCCCCTCTCTTAGCAGTAACCACAAATATGAGCTGCAATGGCCCCGGAGGACAAAATGAATACTGGACAAGAAAACCAAGGCAGACGTGGGCTGGAAGGTGCCTGGTTAACACCAAAATGACATTGTCTTTCTGAGTTGACGTGGGTTAGCCCTTAACAGCTTAGCTAGGAAGAAAGGTGCCCTAAACAGGGTTGAGACAACATCTTCAACAGAAGAATTTCTTTTCCTTAGATCTCTATCTCTTTTCCCTTCCCCTATAGGAAGAAGACTCAGGTCTTTCTCCTTCCAGGAAAGTGTGCACATTCTGCAGGGCCACTGTGAATCAGATTGGAGTTGAGAGTCACTATCTGTGTTGCCAACAAGCTTCAAGAATGAAGCCGGGGACTCGTCAGAAAGTTGCCACACTGTGGCAGAAAAATAACGCTCGTTAGCAAATGAGAGACTAGAAGCCTGAGCAGAGTCTCTTCTTTCCTCATTTGCGTGAGCATGTGCAAGTTGCTTCCCTTCATCTTCAGCACTGGCAGCCTGGTGTGTCTTTGAGGCTTGGGATCAGGCTAAGCAGGGGTTAAATCTTGTCCATCTGTCTGTCTGACTGTCTCTCTCTCTCTCTCCCCTCGTCTCCCTCCTGAACTCTCCTTCTTACTTTTTCTTTCAGCAAATATTTATTGAATCAACCTTTCTGTTGTAACCTGGGGCTACCTTCAGGCCCGAGACAGAACATCCTTGAACGAGCCCAGGATTCCAATTTCTCCTTCTTATTTCTCTCTCTTCCTGATGGATCTCGCAGATTTCAGCTTTGATTCTGTGTACAGCAGGGATCTAGGAAGCCTGGTTTGGATACTCTAGGTTCTTGTCAAACAGCTGCAAATGACTACCCCAGACTCTATTGTCTGCAGACTTCCGGCTTTGACCATATTTTACTTTCCTGTAAAATATGCTATTTCGTTTCAAGATCTGCTGCTGTCCACCAAAAATACAACTCTGTTACTAACCCTGCCAGCTCCTGAATGATACCTTTGTGGACACTAAAAACAATTTAATGGCATGTCACAATAGCAATTCACTCTGTTAATAGCCCCGCTCAATAATACTATATTGCATAAACCTCCTCCAGTCATCTGGCAAATAATTCACCTTTATTCACTCCACAGTAAGCTCCATTTCACTAACAAATATATTTCTCCCCAAACCTACAAATATCCAGTGTCTCTGTGCTGTGACAATAGCTATTTTTTCGGATGAGGTCAGTGGTATCAGGTTTCCATTGCCGCTTGCAGGCTTAGTCCCAGTGACCATCTTTTTCCACGAAGTGCGTCAAGTTAGGGGACAACAGGGTCTCCGATTTCTCGCTCACACACCAGCGCATGAGCGCACCGTGGTGATGCAGGCACAGGAAGCAGTCGCTCTCTTTGTGGACAGCGGTTCAGATGGAGGCAAGGACCATTCCCTTCTCTGAGAACTCATGTTCGTTCCTTTTATTGTTTTTTTTTTAAATGTCCCCTTTGGTGGCAGTAGGCACTGGGGCTCTTGACCTGGGAACCATGGACCTCAAGGGTTCCATAAATTCAGGCACTGAAAAAAAAATTCATCTCCACCAAACTTTACCTAAAATTGAGGGTTTCTTCAGTTATAAATGCAGGCACCTGATCATGGGACCTGTGACTTTAGCACTGGTACAAATCACAGGTATCGTCATATCATATTACAGTGTTGCAGAGATATTGAAATATCACTGACATTTATTACTATTTGAAAATTATAGTAGTTATTAGGCCTCCTCATAGATTGTGTTATCAAATGTGTTAATAAAGAAGTACGTACATAACTACATCCAAGTCTGTTTCTTAAAAGATATTTTGGTGACTGCATTTCCATATAACTGGATCTTTTGGGTAGTCTTTTATTGATATTTAGTAACAATTATATTTTTATCATGTGTATGTAGAAGCAGTATTCTGAAAAGGGGTTGGGGATGGGGACTCAGACAATAGTATAAAACAGTTAAGAACCAGCTCTCTGCAGGACATGTGGTGGGAAGGAGCACGTGGTTGGAAGTCAGGCACGTGAGGGCTCAAATCTGGATCATCCCATAAAAGTAATAACACAGCAGGCACCCCAGCGAGCTTTCCACAGGCCAGGCATTCCTCGAGATGGTTTGCGTGTGTTTGGGGCGTTGAATCTCAACTCTGTGAAATCTTTCCTTTCACCAGCCTGCACTTTACAAAAGAGGAAAGAGGAGGCTGAAGCTCAGAGATGTCGGTAGCGTGTCTGCGACCACTCAGCTGGTGAGCTGCAGAGGTGAAGTCCACACCCAGAGGAGCCGCTCTGCATTTCCCCCCTCTACTGCCTCACACATTAGCGATTAGAGCAAACCAGTGACTCTGCATGCAGCGTCACTACTCCTTAAAATGACCCTGTGAGCTTCTTGCTGTAATTACTACTCTAACTTTTTAGATGAGAAAAATGGGATTACAGAGAAGGTGGATAGATGGCACAAAACCATGCCGCTTGTTACAGCAATGCCAAATCCGGTGTACTGCCTGGTTTTGTGAATAAAGTTTTGTTGGCGTATAGGCACGCCCCTTTGTAAATGCATTGTTTATGACTGCTTTCTTGCAACACGGTAGAGCTGAGTAGTTGCTGCAGAGACCGAAAGGCCTGTAAAGGCCAAAAATGTTTACCATCAAGTTCTTTACAGACTGTCTGCAGATTCTGCTCTCAGCCATTGAGTGCTAAGCCAGCTCCTATCTGTGCCTGTCACTTACTTGTTGCAATGTGGTCCTGGGAAAGGAAGTCACCTATGCCTTCAGTATCCTGACTTGTAAAATGGGCTCATGGTGGTGTTAATATCATGGGATGCTCGTGGACGTGAAATGCATGGAAAGAGTTTAGGACAGTTCCTGGCACAGGATAAAGGTTCAGGAAATGTTGGTGGCTGTTATTATTCCTATGATTTTCATTTGAATCTGTAACTAAGACCTCATGTCACACTCTAATAAAGTTTAACGTTCATAAAGTCAAGTTAGCAATTTCTGGGTATGTCAACCCACGGAAGAAATGGATCCTGATGCTGAGTTTCCATCTCATTCTTTGAAGAAGTAATCTGCCTCTTAGATTAGGACAACATTGTCCAGTCAAACAAACCAACTACCAGTCAATGAGCCGGTGTTTCCAGACACATCAGCACCACTCAACCATCTCTTTCATTACTTACAAAATTCAGCCCCTAAATGGATTCGAGTGATTGGAGCTCAACCTGGGTCACAAATCACCCAAGACACAGGAGCCTGATGGCAAATGAGCACAAGGGTGCAAACCCATGGGGTAAAGGACAATGTCAAGTAAAGGCAACTGGATGGGGTTAGAAGGGCAGCCCAGGGAAGACTGGAATTATTAATACCCAAAATGGATTTTATTGAAGGAAAGAATGCCAACTCTTTTTCCTTGCATGCTGCTTCCCAGGCAAACATTGGCTGATGCTAAAAAGAAGTTGTCTTCCCCAAGCTCTGTCAACAGAGGCAAAGAGAAAATGAAGATGATTACATATGTTTAGGGGAAATCGGAGTGTTTTGGCTTCAGGTCTGCTTTCTCTATCAACCATATTAAGCAGGCAATTACTCAACACTCCATTTGGCCTGGAAGATGCTGCCTCAACATGGAGAACCCTATTTATAAGCTCCTTTTGAAAATGAAAGCAGCAGAGTCATGTGGCTGGAAACACAGCTTTGGAGTTAAGCACGCATGGGTTCAAAGCCCAGTCCCCCCAGTCCTGGGTTCACTTCTCCTGGCTTCAGCTTTCTGCTTCAGGAAATGGGGTGAAGACTTGTATTGTGGACCCCAGTGCTTCAGCCTGCCATCTCTGTGCCTTTGCCAGCTAACCAGAGGGTCCCTCTTTCTGACTCCCAGCGAGGCTTGTGACTTGTGTCGTCTGTTGGGATGTTGGCAAACGTAATGCAAAACAGAAAACGGAAAAGTGTTTACATAACCCAGCTTACTCACTTTCCTCCTCTGCCATCGCTGCAGAAAGAAAACGCACCGGTTAGCCTGCTGGACAATGAGAGCTGCCTGGCACGGGGCCAGGTGGTCACAGCCATCTTAGTGAAAGCCGCCCTCTGTCAGAGGACAGCTAGCCAGTTCCCAAAGACGTGAGTGAGCCCCGCCAAGACCAGCAGAGCCTCTGGGCTGCCCTGGACGCCGACCGCAGATTTACAGATGGGCCAGCTGAAACTGGCTCAGCCTAGCCCAGATCAGCTGGACCCACATTCTAGCGGGCCAACAAGTGTTTGCAGTTTCACATCAGTGAGGTTTAGGTTTGGGTTTATAGATTTGTGTTGCTGCCTTTGCCCTGCAGCATTGTCCTGTCAAGAGACTGCCTGCATGCATGCTCAGTAGCTCAGTCGTGTCCAACCCTTTGCGACCCCATGGACTGCAGCCCCCTAAGCTCCCCTGTCCATGGGATTTCCCAGGCAAGAATACCGGAGTGGGTTGCCATTTCCTCCTCCAGGGGATCTTTCCTACTCAGGAATCGAACCCATGCCTCTTGGGTCTCCTGCATTGCAGGTGGATTCTTTACAGCTGAGCCACTGGGGAAACCCCGTCAATAGGTTAAGTGATATATTTACTTCACAGAGTTGCCCTGAAAAATAAATTAGATAATACCGAGCAGAGCTGGTGCCCGGTGAGTAGAGGTGCCTGGAAATAACTAGAATTGTTACTGGAGCGAAAGACTTTTGTCAGACATTAACCTGCGTTTTGTCTCTAGCCTTTTATGTAACCAGTTGTGTTCATTGCCTCCGGGAAGGGATGTTGCAGAGTAGAAAGCAGGGATACCCTCTATCTCTCCTTAGCTCTCCTCCAAAAGCCTAATGCCCTTGAAAACTTTAGAGGACTTGGAACAGAAATAAAAGAGAAAGGATTTGGGCCACAACAGAGGGTTGAGAGTAGATCTTCCTCTCCTCTATTTCTCCTCCCCTATATTAGGAAGAGATTCCAGTTGGGCTGGGAAGAAGAGAGAAGAGGGAAGAGATAAAACTGCTCAACAGTGAAGGCCAGCACCTTGGGGATTAAATGGCTCTGGTATGTTAGACAGCCAGGATATCAGGGTGGCCTGGCAGAAAGATGTCTGTGCTTCAGCCATGGCCCAGGGGCCGGAGAGAGCTCCCTGACATCATGAAGGAGATGTCACAGAACACCAAGGGGCTCTCCACTTTCCCAAAGATCCTGTTTTTCCTCCCAAACATCTTAGGCTGGCATATTATCTGGATTTCCAGTTCAACTTCAGAGGAAGAGGACTCTGTTAACAGATTGGGGTTAAACTGTTCTGTGTGCTTTGCTGAAAATAGGAGCTGATTTTAGAAAAGGCAGAGGAACCAGAGATCAAATTGCCAACATCCGCTGGATCATAGAAAAAGCAAGAGAGTTCCAGAAAAATATCTATTTCTGCTTTCTTGACTATGCCAAAGCCTTTGACTGTGTGGATCACAATAAACTGTGGAAAATTCTGAAAGAGATGGGAATACCAGACCACCTGACCTGCCTCTTGAGAAATCTCTATGCAGGTCAGGAAGCAACAGTTAGAACTGGACATGGAACAACAGACTGGTTCCAAATAGGAAAAGGAATACATCAAGGCTGTATATTGTCACC
>SJYX01018806.1:34678-78429 GCA_006410675.1 Oreotragus oreotragus | reverse complement strand
ATGAAATTAAAAGATGCTTACTCCTTGGAAGAAAAGTTATGACCAACCTAGATAGTATATTCAAAAGCAGAGACATTACTTTGCCGACTAAGGTCCGTCTAGTCAAGGCTATGGTTTTTCCTGTGGTCAGGTATGGATGTGAGAGTTGGACTGTGAAGAAAGCAGAGGGCTGAAGAATTGATGCTTTTGAACGATGGTGTTGGAGAAGACTCTTGAGAGTCCCTTGGACTGCAAGGAGATCCAACCAGTCCATTCTGAAGGAGATCAACCCTGGGATTTCTTTGGAAGGAATGATGCTAAAGCTGAAACTCCAGTACTTTGGCCACCTGATGCGAAGAGTTGACTCATTGGAAAAGACTCTGATGCTGGGAGGGATTGGGGGCAGGAGGAGAAGGGGACGACAGAGGATGAGATGGCTGGATGGCATCACGGACTCGATGGACGTGAGTCTGAGTGAACTCTGGGAGATGGTGATGGACAGGGAGGCCTGGAGTGCTGCGATTCATGGGGTCACAAAGAGTCGGACATGACTGAGTGACTGAACTGAACTATAGGCACTGGGTTCATAGAATTTAGCAAATAAGAGAAATTTCCTCACTCAGGTCAGATCATAAGAATAAACTTTAAAAATATGATCAATAAATATGAAATGATTTGTGTGTTTTCTAGTTGAACTTTTCCCCCAGGAAATGAAAGCTGTGAATAATATAGTTGTTTCAGACTATTTATAAAAAGAAACATGTACTTGTATAACCACTGGCAAATTACCATCAATAGTGAAAAAGAAAGAATATGCAATCATACACATTATTATGTATTTCTAAACCATACCACTGATAAGGTCAGGCATTTCTAAATAACCAAAAAAAAAAAAAAAAAAAAAAAACTGAACAGTTGAGTTAAAGAGACCTGATTTTGTAACCTCGGGCTAAAATTTGTCAAAGAACTTTAAAGCACTAGAGTAATTTTGATCAGCAGTCAGCCAACGTGAATTTCCATGTGTTAGCACAGCTCTAAAGCACAGAAATAGAAGGAATCAACCATCTACTGAAGGAGGAAGCAAAGTGTAGAATACTAAATGTTACTGTAATTTATATTCATGCTATAATTATAAAAGTGTATAATAATTTGCATTTTATTTTTTACTATTACCCTTTTTGTATATGTAACATGTCATTTTATTCTGCACATTTTTTTTCAATTGGCCTATGGGTAAAATAATCTGGATTGCTCATCTTTTTTTTTTTAATGGTAAAGTTTAACATTTGCTTTACTTGAAGTCTTGTTTGAAAGGAAAATCTTAAATGCTCTGGGGTCCATGCCATACTACTGATTTTATAGTACCATTAGGAAGTGCTTAGGGGAAGGCAATGGCACCCCACCCCAGTACTCTTGCCTGGAAAATCCAGTGGATGGAGTAGCCTGGTAGGCTGCAGTCCATGGGGTCGCTAACAGTCGGACAGACTGAGCGACTTCACTTTCACTTTTCTCTTTCATGCATTGGAGAAGGAAATGGCAACCCACTCCAGTATTCTTGCCTGGAGAATCCCAGGGATGGGGGAGCCTGGTGGGCTGCCGTCTATGGGGTCACACAGAGTCGGACACGACTGAAGCAACTTAGCAGCAGCAGCAGCAGGAAGTGCTTTGATCTCTGAAAAGTAGTAACTTCGAAGTATATTAAAACTCTTATTATTCCAATCAGGTAACACTCTCCTGAAAAAAAAAAAAAATAGCATGCTGGGGTTGACAGAATCTACCCTTCCCTAGTGGTCACTTCTTCTCCTTGATGCTCCATGTGTTCTGGAATTTCAGTGATACTGGCTGAGAGGTCATGAGTTCATCTCCTATAGTAATAGTACTACTTAGCTGTCTTCAACTTTCCAGAAAAGAAACACTCATGAAAAATGTTTAAAATTTGTTTTTAACGCAAATCCCCATGACCCTGCAAAGTGCAGTATACAGCATGTTAAACGCAGTGCCTATGGATCAGACCTTGGAGTCAAACAGTGAGAAAGGTTTTCCTGGATGGTGTCAAGGGAGGCAGTGTTGATGCTCCAGAGTGTAGAAATCAGAGCTGTGATTCTGTAGACAGGCTGGAGAGGAGCAGGCAGCCCACTGGCAGGCTGCAGAATAACGTGCCAGGCATCGCACACGTTGCGATTTATTTCAGAGTGTTTCAATGAGATTTAGTGAGATCCCCGGCTACGATTCATTCAGGCATGTGACAATGTAACAACTCAGGAAATTTCAATCCTCTTCTCAAGAATCATAATAAAAAAAACAGAGAAAAAGGAAGATTCTACGGTTACATTTTATGAATTGTAACTGTGCATAGCATTTATCATTCCACTTTAGGGATTATAGTTCGTTTCCAGAACCAAGTGACTTTTTAGCTTTAGTTAATTAACCAAGTAATCCTTGGCAGACTTACGTCATTATTCTTTTCACTCAGGTAAAACAAAGTTTTCCCGAAACTTGTCTATATATTTCATCTGAGAGATTATCATCTGAGGTAGAGTACTCCGTCAAAAAGTGATCATTTGAGCTAGTGGCTGTGTAACAAATACAGCGAGACAAGGAACGTTCACTCATCAATAAATATCACACTGGTTTCCAGAAGCATCTTGATGTAATTAGCACTATCTCAATTCACCCTGCTGCTGCTGCTGCTGCTAAGTCACTTCAGTCATGTCCGATTCTGTGTGACCCCATAGACGGCAGCCCATCAGGCTTCCCCATCCCTGGGATTCTCCAGGCAAGAATACTGGAGTGGGTTGCCATTTCCTTCTCCAATGCATGAAAGAGAAAAGTGAAAGTGAAGTCGCTCAGTCTGTCCGACTGTTAGCGACCCCATGGACTGCAGCCCACCAGGCTACTCCGTCCATTGGATTTTCCAGGCAAGAGTACTGGGGTGGGGTGCCATTGCCTTCCCCGCAATTCACCCTAAAGTTATACATTTGGGGAGGTAGCATGGAGAACTAAAGTGCTTTCTTCCTTGTGTGTGTATGATTGGGTTTTAATATAAGAAAAAGCCAGAAACCACTGCATCCTCTCCTAATAGAATTATTTTGGCTGGCAGAAGCCTAAGGGAAAAGCAATTCACAAGAAAAGTTTAAGGTGGCAAGTTTTCCAAAGAATAGTAAGAATATTTGCTTTCAAATGTAATCTCAGGGCCCAGTCTTCCATGGAAAGAAATACTCTTTTATAAATACAGCGGTACCTGCAAACATGCCACATCACCTAAAGATAACAAGTGTTTGGCTTGAGAGGTCAAGATATAAATTAGAGCTAGTTTCCAAAGAGAAAGATAGTATTAGATGACCCTTCTATGTGTAGAAAGATAGTACTGGATTATTCCTCTGTGTGCAGCAGGAAACATTCTAGGAATAAACCACATGGGCATGAAGAATTTCAAACTATTGGGTAAATGAAAGAAATCTGAGCCAGAGAGGAAGAAAATTTTCCTCTCATAAAAGATGCTTCTGAGGATAACTAGAATGCAGGAGTTCCCTTGGAAGACGCCATGTCACCCTTTCCCTCTCCAGAAACAAGTAAAACTATTCCCTTCCACCCCAAAATTCACCTCCTCAAGTCTCTTGTCAAGCTTCTCACTGGCTGAGAAAATCCTACTACAGCCTGTAGATATCCCATACTCCAGGCAAAACTTATAGGAGGATTCATTGAGGAATTCAGAGAGGGTTAAAGCTCTTCCTTGTCAATGAAAACAGTAAGGAAATTTGCTGAGAGGTTAACTTGCCAGAGAATAAATATAAGTCATACACACTGGGAAGTTATAAATCTCTTCCCAGTGGAGTGGAGTGGGGGGATGCCTATCAGCAGCTTAAGCCAGCCCAGCTCTTAAGAGCATTAAAGTAAATGCACTAAGCCTAATATATTCACATATAACACATGTGGTGGCTGTTTCACATGCTTCATAACTCAGAGGGCAACGGCTGCTGTGTGGGAAATGAATGCTGTGACGGGCCTCTGGTGATTTACACTGCAGCACTCACAGAGGAGTGGACAGCCGTGCAGCCCAGGCACCCTCAGGTCCTGCCACGCTCCATCCAATGGCAAACCCAGATGGGAGCATGGATCTGTCCGGCTTGGGGTGGGGGAGATGAGAAAGAGGTGAGTAGGGGAGGCAGCAAGCCCCAACTTAGCATGTCCCAACAACATAAATGCAAATCGATTTTTTTTCGATAGAAAGTACCTCAAATATATGTATAAAGAATTAATTAACATGTATACTTGCTATTTCATTCATTAATATCTACCACATAAAATTTTCATTTCATCTGAGATTCTAGGACTCTACTTAGTGCCCTTGCTTGGGGCTCAAGTCAAACATATAAGAAGCTAGCATCTTACAAAAGTCAGCTATAAAGCCGGTAGCCTCTGCCTCCAGCATCAAGTCCCCATTCTATGTGGACACTGCTCGGGTATGCCCTTGGTTATGTCCTAACAATTTCACAAAACTCTAGAGCGACTCCGGACTTTATCCAGGAAGTTGGGAAATACCAAGTGCTATTGTGCTCTTCTCCATAATCCTTTGTCACCCATCAACAAAGTCTTTCAAAACATCCTGCTGAATGGGAATTTCACTGCCAGTAAATAGACACTTGGCCTTATTAAGGGCACCTCCTACTGGTCCTTTCATAGAGTGAGCTGTGCTTTCTTCCTCAATTCCCTGCCACATCCTTGAAGAGGGGACACTGCTACTCACAGAAACAGTAGAAAGAGATTAAGGAGCAATACCTAAAGACCGCACCATTTCCACTTTTTCTGGGACCTGTGCAAACTACGTCACATCTGCAAATAACAGAAATGGATGTAAAAGCATAGAGGAGCTGACAGATTGAGACCCACAAGCCTGTCCACAGGCAGAGCCCTCGTATATATAGCTTTTTGTCTGCCTTTTCAATCATAGACTTCTCCACTGAGGAGTTACTATCTGGCCTTAACTTTTAGATAAGAAGCATAAATAAGTGGAAAGGGGATATTTAATTAATTTCAATGTTAGTAAATACATATATATATATATCCATCTTCATTTATTTATTCCTACTCTCCACCAAAGACACATGGGAAATGGCTTTGAAGTATTTCAGGGTAACTGACAAAACATCGTTATCCATTTTTGCACACCTTCCTTGTCTAATATGGTATGTTCAGCCCACGCGTTTCAGGCCTGGCTTCGGTAGACTTTCTACCCAGCGACCATGCCCCTCTGAACTTCCCCGCTCCCCAGCTGAGAGTGCAAGGCAATCTTCTGGACCCTAAGGACAGCGCTCCTCTAGTGTCTGTGGGCTGCAGGAGGGAATTTGAGAGACACCTTTCATTACCGCTTTACTGCGGGACACTCCCCGCCCACCTTCTGCGGGAGTAATTGCTGAGGACAAAGCTCCGGGAGAGAGGAGCCCGGAGGAGGAGACCAGCCTGAAAAGGTAGGGAGCCAGGGAGGACCGGCTGCAGGGCGCACAAACCGTTGGTACGCGTGCCCTGCGCGCGCGCGCGCGCGCACACACACACACACACACACAAAACACACACACACACACACACAAGAGTCCTCTGGCAGGCTCATGTGGGCTTGCTGTCAGGCCAAAGGAAGGTGAGGAGTCGGTCGGTCGGCGTGGATGCGCAGATTCCTGCTTCTTGGGGAGACTTGGGGAGCCTGGTGCTTGACTCTGAATCGCTAGCAACCAGAGAGGCGCCTTCTCCACCAGCGATCGCAACCCGGGCCGCGCAGCAGCACTTAGCAGGAACAAGAAAGCAGCAGCTTCAGGCTGTGGAGAGGCTGGGGGCTAGGACACAGTTTCCATTCTGCGCCGGTTCATTTCCAGGGCGCAGCCCGGGGAGCCCCCGCCCAGCGCCTCGGCCCCTGCCCTCGGCTCCTTTTCTTTGGGATTCGGGGAAAGGTCATTTCCGAAGGGAGCTGAATGCTCAGCCAGCTGCTCTCCCATCCTTCCCCACTGGGCCCGCTCCCTATACCCCAGAGTCCGTTTAATAAGGCCGGCCAAATGAGGGGACCATTACAATGAGTCTTTTTTTTTTTTAATGATTTTCTCCCGGCCGTCGAAACCTCTAGGCTCCTCCAGCTCGGAGACTGCCGCAGCCCTGAGCATCCCTCAGATGCCTCTTCCTGCTCTAACCCAATCAGGCCCCACACAGTTTTGCCATTTTTAATTAGAACCTGCGCTTGCCAAGGACCAGGGCCAGGGAGGCTGGTTTCTCGCAATATCAATCATTTGGAGTTTGGAAGTGTCCTGGAGATACATGTAGACTTAGCTCGAGAGCCGCATTCACCGTTAAAAAATGAAACACAACACGCCTCCTTCCTCCTGGAAACTCTGCAGCCCCTTTCGGGAACCACCAACCCCTCCTCCGAAGTACCAAAACACATCAGCTGGCCCTTTCTCGATTTTCAATCAGTAAGTCTAAAAATCCAAACCGGAGGCGCCAGGAATCACATACAGACGCCCCAGCCCCACAAGCTACATTCCGCACACACACCCTCCAAGCCCCCCTCCAGGACCTCCTCCACTTGGTCTTATTGCCCCAATTCCCCTGCTTCATAGCTTTCCGAGGGGGAGGATTCAACCCAGTTCCTTTCAACGACATCCCCATCGCCTGCCTCCTCCCTGCCCCAGACCTCCAGCTCTCCCAACCGACGCAAGTATTTGCCAAAGCAGAGATGCATGCGAGAAACAACAGATTTGTTTTTAAAAAAAAAAAAAAAAGCGAAGGGGCGCCCGTTTCCCCAGCCGCCAACATCCTCTGCTCCCGGCGGGGGGGCGGGGGGAGTCTTTCCATCTTTTATCATCATTGAGGAAATGGGGGACAGAGCGAGAACCCCGCATCTTGCCCGGTCTCCCCCTGCCCCAATTCTACTAGAGCCAAAGGAGATGGGGAGAAGAAGAGGGGTGAGAGGGGCGGGGGCGACGAGAAGAAAGGAAAGAACCTCTCACCGGTGACTTGGAGATGTGCGCTGAGCAGGGTAGCTCCGAAGAGTACAAAAGCCAGCTTGGGTACCCAAACACATCCAAGACTATTCTCCATATTTCAGCCAACACCTTCGGGGCCGGGGGTCCTGGGCAGCGGCAACACTCACACACATGCACTCACACACGCGTGTACACATGCACACACCACACACAAACACACGCGCGCGCCGAGCCCCTTCGGCTTCCTCCTCCTCGTCGTCGTCCTCCTCCACCTCCCCTGCGCCTCTTCTGCCTCCGAAGCCTTCTTCCTGGTCCACTGGCAGAATCAGCAGCAAAAAGAGGGAGCGAAAAGTTCCATTGGGTCCAAGAGATCTCAAGCCCCAGTAAAACCTCGGGAAACTAACTCAAGGAAACAGAGGGAACCGGCAGCGGAGCGAAGGCAGCTCTCCGCGGCTGGCAAAGCATCAATACACAGGATATCCAGAAGGGACCAAGAGGAGACGCGAAGAGATCCTGTGGCTGGGCTGTGCATCAAAAGGTTGGGGCGGGTTCCCTGTCCTCGACCGGGTAAAGTTGAAGAGGAGAATCCGTGCGCGAAAGCTGGGAATGCTGCTCGTTTCTCCTCCAAGCGCGGAGGGGACCCAGGGATGAGAGGCCGGGACTGCGGGGTGGAGCGCGCTCACTTGTTACTGGGCTGTCCGCTGGAGATGTGTGAGCTAGGAGTTGGAGCCGTACATACTATCCATTGATCCGGAGAAGTGGAGGGCTGGAAGGGAAAATGTGGAGACCGGAGGGAAACGAACTGGATCAGGCAAAGATTCCACGGGGAGGGGGGTGAGATGTGTATAAGAGACAGCTATATACATAGTACAGCTCATAACCCAACTATATCATACAACGTTGAAACTAGTAAT
The DNA here is from genome assembly GCA_006410675.1 of Oreotragus oreotragus. Taxonomy (NCBI): domain Eukaryota; kingdom Metazoa; phylum Chordata; class Mammalia; order Artiodactyla; family Bovidae; genus Oreotragus; species Oreotragus oreotragus. The sequence continues at coordinate 70,568 of SJYX01018806.1, read as the reverse complement.
ATAAGTAGAATTGGTCTACTCCACACTGTCATTTATAAAAGGAAAAGTATTTATGTCGCATAAAGAAAAATGGTATCCAAAGTGATACCAGATTTCAGAAATGCTATAGCCCATTAGTGAAAATCAATTAAATAATGAAGGACTCAGGTCTTGATTTGGAATTTCTTCTTTTACTTTACACAGAAGTAGTCCCCTACTTCTTAACAAATCAAAAGTAGAAAAGAGAAAAACTGCTTTGAAGTCTTACAACAGCGAGGACTTCTGGCTGGTTGTGAACAAATATTGGTAGATAAAGTGGATTTTACAAATCAGAAATAAAAGCCTTAGGAAAACAAAACAAGAGACCATGACCATTTGATGGAAAATAAAAAGGCTTGCACAATGCAGTATCTTCAGAAATCATGCCTTTAATCTCAGAAAATAACTGAGACACAGTTACGCCTGAGTTCTCCTAAGGACAGGTTCAATTATTTTCTACATTCTTAAAAGGCAGCTAAGAGAATGGACAAACATTTCTAAAGATTTAGAAAATTAATAAAATTGGGAAATACTGTATTTAACAAGAAACTTAAGCTACTGAGAAGACTAAGGTAAGCAACTTTAAATTAACTACTTAATTCCTTCATTCTCTTACATAAGGCCAATATAAGAACCAGAGTCAGGTCGGTACTGATAAGCTGTCTTATCTGGTCACGATACACTAACAAGTTGGTATTTTCATCAAACTGTATCAGGGAGATTCAGTTAATCGAGTGGCACATTTTTGCCCTAGATATACCCAAGAGAAATCTTCTGGAAAAAATCAATCTTTAAAGGATGGGCAAAAACAAAAGTGAAATCCCCAAACCTCANGGGGGGGGGAGGCGGGGGGAGCGGCGTTTGCAGCTATCTCTTTTGACATTCAATCTTTGGAAAATCATTTTTTAGTGTAAAATCTAGGCAGGTATTTAGGCTGAGTCAAGGGGGCAGAGTGTTTCCTTCCTTCTCTGCCCGCATTATTTAAAAATAGAATGTTTCCTTGGGGGAAAAAATCACTTAATTCAACTCCCTTCTGGGGAGGGCGAAACTGGCGTCCAGACACACAAGGGACAAATACCAGTCTGCTCTTTCTGACAAAGCATCTAGGGTCTTCTTTTTGTAAGATGTCTTATTTCACCTGTGTTCTCTCTTCTGGAGACAGGATTCAATGCTTTATTCAACCAATTTAAAAGCATTTACCATGTTCCAGGTACCCTGTTAGCTTCCAGGAAATACAAGAGCGAAGTTTAATAAGACTCAGCTTCTATCCTCCAGGGGTTCATGATCTGTTGGGAGAGTGGCGTTAAGTGGATAATTATAAAGCAGCATGATAAATATGATGGTCTGTGTAATGAGGAGAAGGTCTGGGATAACAAGAGAGGGACTTCTCCAGTCCCTGAGTCATAAAATGAAGCAAACTAAACACATACACACAGCATGAAATTTTGGAAGGGTGATCAGTGGAGCTCTTTCAGGCCAACTGCATTAAGCTGACTTTCTTTGCAATTTTATCTCTACTGTAGGACCTCAAGTTCTTTTGAGAAGAGGGACTTTGCACTCTCACAGATACAGCAGGAAAGGTGCAAGCATTAGTCGCTCAGTTGTGTCCAGCTCTTGACGATCCCATGGACTGTAGCTGGCCACACTCCTCTGCCCATGGAGTTCTCTGGGTAACAACACTGGAGTGGGTAGCCATTCCCTTCTCTGGGGGATCTTCCCACCAGGGATGGAACCCAGGTCCCCTGCATTGCAGGCAGATTCTTTACCAGCTGAGCCACAATGGCAGCCCTAAAAGGAATGAACCTGGCCACAAAGATGATAAATGCCACTCGGGCAGAAGTTCTGTCTTCTAAGGAGCTATTTAGCTGCAGGTTCTTCTTTCCATTCCACACTGCATTACCCTGTCTATTCATTAGTGTCTGAGAGGAGAAAATGGACTATCTATTCAAAAAAAAAAAAAATAGGACCTCAAGTTCTTTTGAGAAGAGGGACTTTGCACTCTCACAGATACAGCAGGAAAGGTGCAAGCATTAGTCGCTCAGTTGTGTCCAGCTCTTGACGATCCCATGGACTGTAGCTGGCCACACTCCTCTGCCCATGGAGTTCTCTGGGTAACAACACTGGAGTGGGTAGCCATTCCCTTCTCTGGGGGATCTTCCCACCAGGGATGGAACCCAGGTCCCCTGCATTGCAGGCAGATTCTTTACCAGCTGAGCCACAATGGCAGCCCTAAAAGGAATGAACCTGGCCACAAAGATGATAAATGCCACTCGGGCAGAAGTTCTGTCTTCTAAGGAGCTATTTAGCTGCAGGTTCTTCTTTCCATTCCACACTGCATTACCCTGTCTATTCATTAGTGTCTGAGAGGAGAAAATGGACTATCTATTCAAAAAAAAAAAAAAGGAAAACAGGATACAAGAATGAAAAATACAGGTTACAATCATCAGGAAAAGTCCCATGATACCAAAACTTGCCAACAATGTTTCTAGATCATCAGCCATGTCCATCCCTTTCTGTCTTGAAAAAGGCAAAAGAAAACATAACTGTGATTTCCAGATCACACTTCCAGAAATAACTTAGATGAATGGGTCCTATAGAATGGAATGGAACTCTGTGTTGACCTCCAAATTTCTCAAAATACTCAAAGCTTTCCTTAGCTGAGGATGAGGTATCTGGAGATAAGAGCTCAGGGTCAAGAATGAGGATTCTTAACTGGGTCCATGGAGGGACCCCTAGTAGGGACCCCTGCTGACAGGTTCAGGGATTTCTTGAGCATCCTGACATTTTATGAAAAAATGACTGACTTTTGTGCTCATGCATTTTTTTTCTTTAAGAGGGAATCTTTAGCTTTCGTTACATGTACAAAATGAATACAAGCATGCCCTCTGCTGAAACAATGGAAAGAACCCGTGGTCTGTAGTCTCTTCCTGAAAGAGTGCTGAAATCCTCTGTTTTCTTCATCAGTAAAAGAATGTCCACAAACAATGGGAAGATAGGATGTGAAATGGTCCAAGGTGTTCACATTCCTTTAAATTGACACTGTTCGGTCTAACAGAACAAATAGTGATTAAGTTACTCTTCCCTATAGTCCTTGACTCATGTACCCTGAGTCATAGAGATCAGCTGCCCACCAACCAGTGAGTTTCTAAAAAGATCATCAGATTCTCATCCTCCTACATACTTAGTTGGTTTCACAATTATTCATTGTACTTCTGACAGTTGCTTATACTCACTTGCCCAGTACTCCAATCCTTTTTTCTGAGAGAGATGACTCCAGCTTGATGTCAGTACCATCTCTTAGAAACATCATCAATATTTTCTGATTCACAGAAGATTTATACTTGGGAAACCTAGCACCTTCTCACTGCTCCTCTCAGCTGTGTGAGGTCCATTTATCAGGACAAAAGGAAACAACAAGACTGGAGCAGTAAGAGGAAGGGAATGAGCATCACAGGGAAGAGTTTAGTGTAATTAATCATCTTTACATAGTATTTATGACACTTGATGCTGAGGGCCCATTGCTTGGGTTTAATCTGTGTGGATCACAATAAACTGTGGAAAATTCTGAAAGAGATGGGAATACCAGACCACTTGACCTGCCTCTTGAGAAACCTATATGCAGGTCAGGAAGCAACAGTTAGAACTGGACATGGAACAACAGACTGGTTCCAAATAGGAAAAGGAGTACGTCAAGGCTATATATTGTCACCCTGCTTATTTAACTTCTATGCAGAGTACATCATGAGAAACGCTGGACTGGAAGAAACACAAGATGGAATCAAGGTTGCCGGGAGAAATATCAGTCATCTCAGATGTGCAGATGACACCACCCTTATGGCAGAAAGTGAAGAGGAGCTAAAAAGCCTCTTGATGAAAGTGAAAGAGGAGAGTGAAAAAGTTGGCTTAAAGCTCAACATTCAGAAAACNTGGTGATGGACAGAGAGGCCTGGTGTGCTGCAATTCATGGGGTCACAAAGAGTTGGACACAACTGAGCGACTGAACTGAACTGAAAATACAGGTACCCAAACACACTTTGTTGGAGAAGGCAGTGGCACCCCACTCCAGTACTCTTGCCTGGAAAATCCCACTGACTGAGGACCCTGGTAGGCTGCAGTCAGTGGGGTCACTGAGGGTCGGACATGACTGAGCGACTTCATTTTCACTTTTCGCTTTCATGCATTGGAGAAGGAAATGGCAACCCACTCCAGTGTTCTTGCCTGGAGAATCCCAGGGATGGGGGAGCCTGGTGGGCTGCCGTCTATGGGGTCGCACAGAGTTGGACATGACTGAAGTGACTTAGCAGCAGCAGTAGCAAACACACTTTGTGCTCTAAACTGAAATTAGTCAACACTTCTATTTCTTCGAACTGCACGTACCCTAAGTTTGTGTGTGTGTGTGTGTGTCTGAGGAGGGAAACATCCCAACTCTAATTTTCCAAGATTAGCCCACGAGGATACATCACATTAAAAATATGTAATTCCTTCTAGGATTCCCATTGTGGAACTACATTTCTTGGCCAACCTTAATTCAAAACACTAATAATCTTAGACTATTCCTATTCTTCTCTCAATATCCTGACCTGATGTTAAGTCACTTTCTATAACATGCTTTAGAAATGTACTTGCCAAAGCAATAGTTTCTAGTCCAATGGAACATGATAGACTATGAACCCAATGATACTGTTTGTCAAATCACGTGAACCTGTCAGTGTAACAATTCACTATTTCATCATTTATTGAAGAACACTAACTATTATATTAAACATTTTGGCTATGTAATATCTATACAGAATTGTTGTTGTTTAGTTGCAAAGTTGTGTCCAACTCTTTGTGACCCCATGGACTGCTATACAGAATATACAGCTATAATAAGATATGGTCATTGTCCTTGGCTAAGTTATAGCTATGGGGTGAAGGGATGTATTTTAACTGATGTTTGTTGGTGGTTTTTCTTTTAGCTCTCAATCCACTCTTTCATATTTTGGTAACAAGTCTCACATCTTGCTGTTCCTCCACATTCTCAAGTACAAACGTGAGGAGGTGGATCCTTAGTCCCTTTAGTTTTACAGAGGAGCCTATCTTTGCAATCAAGATTATAAACTCAGAGCTGAGCCCACCAGCCAATCAGAGCAAAGGAGTCATTTCTGAGACTTCAGAATAAGAAGCTCTCTGTCTCACACTGGGGACTACTGCTAGAAGAAATCTCTTTCCCCTCTAGTGTATGAAAATATGTAATCTTTAGTTATTAGAGAAATGCAAAGCTAAACTACCACTAGGGACTGCCGCCCACCAGTCAGAGTGGCCGTCATTAAATTTTTGTACCTAGGACCGATTCATGTTGATGTATGTATAGCAGAACCAACACCACATTGTAAAGCAATTACCCTCCCAAGGCTGTGATCCAAAAGTCTGCAAGCAATAAATGCTGGAGAGGGTGTGGAGAAAAGGGAACCCTTTTACACTGTTGGTGGGAATGCAAACTAGTACAGCCACTATGGAGAACAGTGTGGAGATTCCTTAAGAAATTGCAAATAGAACTGCCTTATGACCCAGCAATCCCACTGCTGGGCATACACACCGAGGAAACCAGAATAGAAAGAGACACATGTACCCCAATGTTCATTGCAGCACTGTTTATAATAGCCAGGACATGGAAACAACCTAGATGTCCATCAGCGGATGAATGGATAAGAAAGCTGTGGTATATATACACAATGGAGTATTACTCAGCCATTAAAAAGAATACATTTGAATCAGTTCTAATAAGATGGATGAAACTGGAACCAATTATACAGAGTGAAGTAAGCCAGAAAGAAAAACACCAATACAGTATACTAACACATATATATGGAATTTAGAAAGATGGTAATGAGGACCCTGTATGCAAGACAGCAAAAAAGATACAGATGTGTAGAGCGGACTTATGGACTCTGAGGGAGAAGGAGAGGGAGAGGGAGAGGGAGGGATGATTTGGGAGAATAGCATTGAAATATGTATACTATCATGTAAGAAATGAATTGCCAGTCTATGTTCAATGCAGGATGCAGGATGCTTGGGGCTGGGGTATGGGGATGATCTGAAGGGAAGATGTGGGGTGGGAGGTGGGAGGGGGGTTCATGTTTGGGAGTTCGTGTAAAAAAATAAATAAATACAAAAAATAAAATAAAATAAAATAAATAATAAAGAAGAAATTAAAAAAAATTAAAAGTCCACAGATAAATGCTAGAGAGGATATGAAGAAATAAAGAATCCTTCTGTGCTGTTTGTAGGAGTGTAAAGTGGTGCAACCACTATGGAAAACAGTATGGAGGTTCCTTAGAAAGCTAAAAATAGGATTGTCGTACGATCTAGCAACCCCACTTGTGGGCATATGTCTGGAGAAAGCTGTTACATAATTCAAAAAGATGCATGTACCCTTATGTTCACAGTAGCACTATTTACAGTACCCAGGACATAGAAGCAACCTAAATGTCCACTAGCAGAAGAATGGATAAAGAAGATCACACACACACACACACACACACACACACACACACACACAGTGGAATAGTACTCAGCCATCAAAAATGAAATAATGCCAGTTGCAGCAACATGGATGTAGACATTATCACACTAAGTGAAGTAAGTCAGAAAGAGAAAGACAAATATATGATATCACTGATATGTGAAATCTAAACTATGGCACAAATGAATTTATTTATGAAGCATAAAACAGTCCCACAGACATAGAAAACAAGCATGGCTACCTAAGAGAAAGGGGGGTTAGGGATAAATAAGAAGTTTATGCAGATACAAACTACTATACATAAAATGTACAAACTACAGGGTCCTACTATACAGCATAGGGAACTAGACTCACTCCCCTTTAACAAGTAACAATGGGAAAGAATATGAAAAATAATATGCATACATGGCTTCCCTGATAGTTCAGTTGGTAAAGAATCCACTTGCAATGCAGGAGAGCCCAGTTCAGTTCCTGGATGGGAAGACCCCCTGCAGAAGGGAAAGGCTCCCCACTCCAGTATTCTGGCCTGGAGAATCCCATGGACATACAGTCCATGGGTCGCAAAGAGTCAGACACGACTGAGCGACTTTCACTTCAATTCACTTCTTTCATGTATAACTAAATCACTTTGCTGTACACTGGAAACTAATACAACATTGTAAATCAACTATACTTCAACAATGTGTGTGTGTGTGTGTGTGTGTGTGTGTGTGTGTGTGTGTGTGTGTGTATGGGCTTCCCAGGCGGCCCAGTGAAAGAATCCACCTGCTAATGCAGGAGACACAAGAAATGCAGGGACAATCCCTGGGTCAGGGAGATTACCTGGAGTAAGAAATAGCAACCCACCCCAGTATTCTTGGCTGGGAAACTCCATGGACAGAGGAGCCTGGCAGGTACAGTCTACGGGGGTGCAAGGAGTCAGACACAATGAGTGCCTGAGCACACACACACATGTATATGCCTGTGCACATGTGTGTATACATACACATACATACATGCCTTAACAAAGGTGCTTTAGGAGAAGTCTTGGTGCTCCCACCAGCTCCCTATAAGGAACCTGTGGTAGTTAGAATAACTTCCCTCCTCTCCTCCAAAGATGCCCACATTCCTAATCCCTATCCTCGTGACTATTTTCAGATGTGACAAATTAAGGATCATGAGTTGGGGAGATTACCCTGGATTATTCTAATGAGTATATATATTCATGTGGGTTCTGAGAAAACAGAAGAGGGAGGCATAAAATCATAGTTAGGGAAGGAGATGTGATGGGGAAAGCAGGTGGTCAGGGCAGAATAATGCCATTACTGGAGGGGATCACAGGCCAAGGAATGCACCCTTTGAAGGCTGAAGAAGCCAAAAACCAGATTCTGCCCTAGATCCTGCAGAAGGAAGAAAGCTTTACCAATACCTTGATTTTAACCTTATAAAACCATGCATGTGTGTATATGTATGTATGCATGCATACGTATATTTGGAAAATTTAGGGACTTTCGCAACACAAATTTATCCTTTTACAGTATAGAGGTCTGCCTGGACTGCAGGTAGTCTCAGACAGTGGAAAAACAAGAAAGGGATTCTCCCCTAGAACCTTCAGGAAGATCATAACCCTCGGGATGCCTTCACTGCAGCAGTATAAGATCCATTTACAGAACTTTGACCTCCAGAACCACAGAATAAGAAATGTATGCTGTTTTAAGACACTATATAGTGACTCATTAGAGTAGCAATAGAAGACAGTATAGAACATGAGAATGAAGCTCACACTGTTGAATAAGAGGGAACAGCTGGAAAGAAAGTGAATTCTTAGTGACATTTTAATAAGTCATTTTGTGTGAAGCCAGCCTGGACTTTGGATTTCTCAGATACAGGAGACAATTAATTCTTTTATTATGTGATTCAGGTTAAGGAGCATGTCTACCTTTTACAACATAAAGAATCCCAACTCAACCAATTAAAAACAACTGATTTTTAAAGTACATTCTCCCACCGTAAAATTTATGACTTAATTCAGTTACAGCTTTGCAACTCATTTTTGATTGGCAGAGGCCATCAGAAATCTAACTCCAGGTATGTGATGATCTGCCAATGAAAAGGTTTTGTTATTATTAGATCAGCAAATTGTTCTCAATACCCACTGCACAGATAAGATAACTTAGTGGTTACAAGATAGGACAAGGACAAGGAAGAGCGCTTGCTTTCAAGCAATGTTCAACCTAAACAAAGAAGATAAACATACTTTGCAGCCTAGACTTTAAAATTCTATGCACGAAATACTAAAAACAAGTTGTTGCAGTCATTTAGATGAAGGGGGAAATGAGGTGATCAGAGATGACTTGGAATTAATAGGACTCTGTTGGGACTATTAACTGAACAAAGAGTTTGAGGAGATTATGGATGAGTAAAGTTCTGGAAACAGAAATTAAATCAACTTGATAGGAGACAGTAATTTGAGTCAGGGCATAGTAGAAGAAGAATCCCCAATAAGGAAAGAACCCTAGAGGGCTTACAAGCTAAAAATAGCCAAAATTTCTGGTTTCAAATATTTTCTAAAGTGCAAAACTTACTTGCAAAAAAGACATGGCTGAGTCACTTTTTCATAATGTTTAAAGAACAGGAGAGGCATTTATGGCTGAAAATAGTCGTTTCCTGGATTTACACGAAAAAATGAAAAGGCTACGGTTATTTCTAACAACAGGCAAGTGAGACTGAAATCAGTTCCAGGCAGGAGACAACAATTAACGATTAAATATATGATCTATAAATACTCAGGAAAAGATGTAAGATGACTAGGAGCCAACATGGGTTCACCTGGAACAAATTATTACAGACTGAAGCAGCCGGAAAATGTCATAGACAATCAGATCTGGATTTCAGTGAGGTGCCTCCCCCAACAGATACTTTTAATTAATACTTCAGACAGAAATCTTAACATGCCTAACAAGTCAACTGGCAACATAGAACTGGAAGGAATAACTAATGTATTTGTGAATTTAAAGTTCAAAAAGATCAACAGGATGGAACAATGAAATTCATCTAAAAAATGAAAAGGACTGAACTCAGTAACTCCATTCCCCTCCTTGGGGGAAAAAAAAAAAAAAGAAAGAAAAGAAAGAAAGAAAGAAATCCAATTTGTAAATAAAGGATTGGAAAGAAGGAATTTGATTTCAAGTGAGCAGGAGAAGAAAGCATGTGAACTGACGTTAAGCTTGATGGGAGAAAACGGTATGATGCATTCACGGAAAAGCCCCATGTCACATGACACCACATGGGCCACACAGCTACATCCAAGCGAGGGTGGTAAGTGCCACTCTGCTCTGCACCCAGCAGGACATCCAGGGGTTCCCTGTTCACAGTGAGCTTCAATCCAAAACTATATGCCCTCATCCTTTTATTTTTCACATTCCCTCTTCTTTTATCCTATAAATATGGGTGCCTCCCACTGATTTTGGAATTAAAGTTAGTATGAGTCTTAGTAAATATATATATTTATATGTTTAATATTATATTAATATATATTGCTGTTTAGCCGCTAAGTTGTGTCTGACTTTTGCAACCCCATGGACTATAGCCAGCCAGCATCCTCTGTCCATGGGATTTCCCAGGCAAGAATATGGGAGTGAGTTGCCATTTTCTTCTCCAGGGGATCTTCCTGACCCAGGAATTGAACCCACGTTTTCTCCACTGGCAGGGAGGTTCTTTACCGCTGAGCCACCAGAAAAGCCCTAGAATACTGGAGTGAGTTTCCGTTTCCTACTCCAAGGGATCTCCCTGACCCGGGGGGCAAACCCAGGCCTCTTACATCTCCTGCACTGGCAGGTGTGTTCTTTACCACCAGTGCCAGCTGAGAAGCCCAACATATATTAATTCATATGACGAGGCTATATTATATAATAATCTAATATTTAATAATTTGGGTATTAAAAGTGATTAAAATCCAAATAGACATTATAAAGCCTGAATAGAGAAACTAAGAGAATGGCTTTGTATGGACACGTCAGGGGAGTGAGAGGCAGTGAGACTGTGTGTGTGACTCCAGAGAGAGGCTGGGTTTCATGTGGATTGGAAGAGGAGCACGCGGCCCTCGGTTATATGCCTTTCGTGTGCCAGGCTTTATGCCAGGAACTTTAAATGCTATCTCATTTAATCCTCATAAGAACCTTGTGAAGTACTGCTCTTCCCATTTGCAGATGAGGAGCCAAAAGCTAGGTGACTTAGAATTGCCAGCCCAACATCACACAGTTAATAAGCCTAAGAGCTCAAACTTGAGGGGGTCCTGCCCATGGATAGCCAGGCTCCGTGTGCTGGGCATGGTGCCTGCCTGCCATGTCCCAGGAAACAAGGCTGCCATAGGAGCCAGCTCCTGAGAGAGGTGCCACCTCTCGTCTGTAAAGAGGGGCACCTTCCTTGGGCACAGGTTGTATCTTTGGTTATCTCATGTATTTTTGTAAAGTCCTAGTTAAGTAACTCAAGAAGAACTTGACCTGAACAAGTTTTCGTGATCCTGTGCTGTAAGAATTGATGAGGAAGTTTATCCTTGGCTCTGGGAGTACATGACCACATAGAGGGTAGCCCTCCAGGCTCCTCCATCCACGGAATTCTCCATGCAAGAATACCAGAGTGGGTTACCACTCCTTCCTTCAGGGGACCTTCTCGACCCTCATAAGAACCTTGTGAAGTACTGCTCTTCCCATTTGCAGATGAGGAGCCAAAAGCTAGGTGACTTAGAACTGCCAGCCCAACATCACACAGTTAATAAGCCTAAGAGCTCAAACTTGAGGGGGTCCTGCCCATGGATAGCCAGGCTCCGTGTGCTGGGCATGGTGCCTGCCTGCCATGTCCCAGGAAACAAGGCTGCCATAGGAGCCAGCTCCTGAGAGAGGTGCCACCTCTCGTCTGTAAAGAGGGGCACCTTCCTTGGGCACAGGTTGTATCTTTGGTTATCTCATGTATTTTTGTAAAGTCCTAGTTAAGTAACTCAAGAAGAAAGTGACCTGAACAAGTTTTCGTGATCCTGTGCTGTAAGAATTGATGAGGAAGTTTATCCTTGGCTCTGGGAGTACATGACCACATAGAGGGTAGCCCTCCAGGCTCCTCCATCCACGGAATTCTCCATGCAAGAATACCAGAGTGGGTTACCACTCCTTCCTTCAGGGGACCTTCTCGACCCAGGGATTGAACCCATGTCCTTGGGTCTCCTGCACTGCAGGCAGAATCTTTACCACTAGTGTCACCTGGGAAGCTCCCTGGCTCTGGGAGACGTTGGCTCAAAATGCATGGTGTCTGAGCCTCTGAAACTGGGATGCAGGTCCTTCACATCCTTCCACCCCACAGTCTCCAGCCCCGACGCGGCTGGCCATAGGGACAGCAGAGCTGGCTCCATCACCGCAAGCATCTTCTACAAGGTTATCTTCAGGAACATGGATAGTTTTTTCTATCATGAGAAACGACAGTGGAGGCANAAATGCATGGTGTCTGAGCCTCTGAAACTGGGATGCAGGTCCTTCACATCCTTCCACCCCACAGTCTCCAGCCCCGACGCGGCTGGCCATAGGGACAGCAGAGCTGGCTCCATCACCGCAAGCATCTTCTACAAGGTTATCTTCAGGAACATGGATAGTTTTTTCTATCATGAGAAACGACAGTGGAGGCAAAAAGACTCACCAATTTCCAAGATGGGAAAGGAGCTTTCCTTCTGTCTCAGACAAGAGCAAAAGCAGGTTCTTTTGCAAGTAGAAAAGCATCACTTTCACACACACACACACACACACACACACACACACACACAGTGGAATAGTACTCAGCCATCAAAAATGAAATAATGCCAGTTGCAGCAACATGGATGTAGACATTATCACACTAAGTGAAGTAAGTCAGAAAGAGAAAGACAAATATATGATATCACTGATATGTGAAATCTAAACTATGGCACAAATGAATTTATTTATGAAGCATAAAACAGTCCCACAGACATAGAAAACAAGCATGGCTACCTAAGAGAAAGGGGGGTTAGGGATAAATAAGAAGTTTATGCAGATACAAACTACTATACATAAAATGTACAAACTACAGGGTCCTACTATACAGCATAGGGAACTAGACTCACTCCCCTTTAACAAGTAACAATGGGAAAGAATATGAAAAATAATATGCATACATGGCTTCCCTGATAGTTCAGTTGGTAAAGAATCCACTTGCAATGCAGGAGAGCCCAGTTCAGTTCCTGGATGGGAAGACCCCCTGCAGAAGGGAAAGGCTCCCCACTCCAGTATTCTGGCCTGGAGAATCCCATGGACATACAGTCCATGGGTCGCAAAGAGTCAGACACGACTGAGCGACTTTCACTTCAATTCACTTCTTTCATGTATAACTAAATCACTTTGCTGTACACTGGAAACTAATACAACATTGTAAATCAACTATACTTCAACAATGTGTGTGTGTGTGTGTGTGTGTGTGTGTGTGTGTGTGTGTGTGTGTGTATGGGCTTCCCAGGCGGCCCAGTGAAAGAATCCACCTGCTAATGCAGGAGACACAAGAAATGCAGGGACAATCCCTGGGTCAGGGAGATTACCTGGAGTAAGAAATAGCAACCCACCCCAGTATTCTTGGCTGGGAAACTCCATGGACAGAGGAGCCTGGCAGGTACAGTCTACGGGGGTGCAAGGAGTCAGACACAATGAGTGCCTGAGCACACACACACATGTATATGCCTGTGCACATGTGTGTATACATACACATACATACATGCCTTAACAAAGGTGCTTTAGGAGAAGTCTTGGTGCTCCCACCAGCTCCCTATAAGGAACCTGTGGTAGTTAGAATAACTTCCCTCCTCTCCTCCAAAGATGCCCACATTCCTAATCCCTATCCTCGTGACTATTTTCAGATGTGACAAATTAAGGATCATGAGTTGGGGAGATTACCCTGGATTATTCTAATGAGTATATATATTCATGTGGGTTCTGAGAAAACAGAAGAGGGAGGCATAAAATCATAGTTAGGGAAGGAGATGTGATGGGGAAAGCAGGTGGTCAGGGCAGAATAATGCCATTACTGGAGGGGATCACAGGCCAAGGAATGCACCCTTTGAAGGCTGAAGAAGCCAAAAACCAGATTCTGCCCTAGATCCTGCAGAAGGAAGAAAGCTTTACCAATACCTTGATTTTAACCTTATAAAACCATGCATGTGTGTATATGTATGTATGCATGCATACGTATATTTGGAAAATTTAGGGACTTTCGCAACACAAATTTATCCTTTTACAGTATAGAGGTCTGCCTGGACTGCAGGTAGTCTCAGACAGTGGAAAAACAAGAAAGGGATTCTCCCCTAGAACCTTCAGGAAGATCATAACCCTCGGGATGCCTTCACTGCAGCAGTATAAGATCCATTTACAGAACTTTGACCTCCAGAACCACAGAATAAGAAATGTATGCTGTTTTAAGACACTATATAGTGACTCATTAGAGTAGCAATAGAAGACAGTATAGAACATGAGAATGAAGCTCACACTGTTGAATAAGAGGGAACAGCTGGAAAGAAAGTGAATTCTTAGTGACATTTTAATAAGTCATTTTGTGTGAAGCCAGCCTGGACTTTTAAGGTGCTTTAGGAGAAGTCTTGGTGCTCCCACCAGCTCCCTATAAGGAACCTGTGGTAGTTAGAATAATTTCCCTCCTCTCCTCCAAAGATGCCCACATTGCTAATCCCTATCCCCGTGACTATTTTCAGATGTGACAAAATTAAGGATCATGAGTTGGGGAGATTACCCTGGATTATTCTAATGAGCATATATATTCATGAGGGTTCTGAGAAAACAGAAGAGGGAGGCATAAAATCATAGTTAGGGAAGGAGATGTGATGGGGAAAGTAGGTGGTCAGGGCAGAATAATGCCATTACTGGAGGGGATCACAGGCCAAGGAATGCACTCTTTGAAGGCTGAAGAAGCCAAAAACCAGATTCTGCCCTAGATCCTGCAGAAGGAAGAAAGCTCTATCAATACCTTGATTTTAACCTTATAAAACCATGCATGTGTGCATATGTATGTATGCATGCATACGTATATTTGGAAAATTTAGGGACTTTCACAACACAAATTTATCCTTTTACAGTATAGAGGTCTGCCTGGACTCCAGGTAATCTCAGACACTGGAAAAACAAGAAAGGGATTCTCCCCTAGAACCTTCAGGATGATCACAACCCTCGGAATGCCTTCACTGCAGCAGTATAAGATCCATTTATAGAACTTTGACCTCCAGAACCACAGAACAAGAAACGTATGCTGTTTTAAGACACTATATAGTGACTTGTTAGAGCAGCAATAGAAGACAATATAGAACATGAGAATGAAGCTCACACTGTTGAATAAGAGGGAAAAGCTGGAAAGAAAGTGAATTCTTAGTGACATTTTAATAAGTCATTTTGTGTGAAGCCAGCCTGGACTTTGGATTTCTCAGATACAGGAGACAATTAATTCTTTTATTATGTAATTCAGGTTAAGGAGGATGTCTACCTTTTACAACATAAAGAATCCCAACTCAACCAATTAAAAACAACTGATTTTTACAGTACATTCTCCCGCCGTGAAATTTATGACTTAATTCAGTTACAGCTTTGCAACTCATTTTTGATTGGCAGAGGCCATCAGAAATCTAACTCCAGGTATGTGATGATCTGCCAATGAAAAGGTTTTGTTATTATTAGATCAGCAAATTGTTCTCAATACCCACTGCACAGATAAGATAACTTAGTGGTTAAAAGATAGGACAAGGAAGAGCGCTTGCTTTCAAGCAATGTTCAACCTAAACAAAGAAGATAAACATACTTTGCAGCCTAGACTTTAAAATTCTATGCACGAAATACTAAAAACAAGTTGTTGCAGTCATTTAGATGAAGGGGGAAATGAGGTGATCAGAGATGACTTGGAATTAATAGGACTCTGTTGGGACTATTAACTGAACAAAGAGTTTGAGGAGATTATGGATGAGTAAAGTTCTGGAAACAGAAATTAAATCAACTTGATAGGAGACAGTAATTTGAGTCAGGGCATAGTAGAAGAAGAATCCCCAATAAGGAAAGAACCCTAGAGGGCTTACAAGCTAAAAATAGCCAAAATTTCTGGTTTCAAATATTTTCTAAAGTGCAAAACTTACTTGCAAAAAAGACATGGCTGAGTCACTTTTTCATAATGTTTAAAGAACAGGAGAGGCATTTATGGCTGAAAATAGTCGTTTCCTGGATTTACACGAAAAAATGAAAAGGCTACGGTTATTTCTAACAACAGGCAAGTGAGACTGAAATCAGTTCCAGGCAGGAGACAACAATTAACGATTAAATATATGATCTATAAATACTCAGGAAAAGATGTAAGATGACTAGGAGCCAACATGGGTTCACCTGGAACAAATTATTACAGACTGAAGCAGCCGGAAAATGTCATAGACAATCAGATCTGGATTTCAGTGAGGTGCCTCCCCCAACAGATACTTTTAATTAATACTTCAGACAGAAATCTTAACATGCCTAACAAGTCAACTGGCAACATAGAACTGGAAGGAATAACTAATGTATTTGTGAATTTAAAGTTCAAAAAGATCAACAGGATGGAACAATGAAATTCATCTAAAAAATGAAAAGGACTGAACTCAGTAACTCCATTCCCCTCCTTGGGGGAAAAAAAAAAAAAAGAAAGAAAAGAAAGAAAGAAAGAAATCCAATTTGTAAATAAAGGATTGGAAAGAAGGAATTTGATTTCAAGTGAGCAGGAGAAGAAAGCATGTGAACTGACGTTAAGCTTGATGGGAGAAAACGGTATGATGCATTCACGGAAAAGCCCCATGTCACATGACACCACATGGGCCACACAGCTACATCCAAGCGAGGGTGGTAAGTGCCACTCTGCTCTGCACCCAGCAGGACATCCAGGGGTTCCCTGTTCACAGTGAGCTTCAATCCAAAACTATATGCCCTCATCCTTTTATTTTTCACATTCCCTCTTCTTTTATCCTATAAATATGGGTGCCTCCCACTGATTTTGGAATTAAAGTTAGTATGAGTCTTAGTAAATATATATATTTATATGTTTAATATTATATTAATATATATTGCTGTTTAGCCGCTAAGTTGTGTCTGACTTTTGCAACCCCATGGACTATAGCCAGCCAGCATCCTCTGTCCATGGGATTTCCCAGGCAAGAATATGGGAGTGAGTTGCCATTTTCTTCTCCAGGGGATCTTCCTGACCCAGGAATTGAACCCACGTTTTCTCCACTGGCAGGGAGGTTCTTTACCGCTGAGCCACCAGAAAAGCCCTAGAATACTGGAGTGAGTTTCCGTTTCCTACTCCAAGGGATCTCCCTGACCCGGGGGGCAAACCCAGGCCTCTTACATCTCCTGCACTGGCAGGTGTGTTCTTTACCACCAGTGCCAGCTGAGAAGCCCAACATATATTAATTCATATGACGAGGCTATATTATATAATAATCTAATATTTAATAATTTGGGTATTAAAAGTGATTAAAATCCAAATAGACATTATAAAGCCTGAATAGAGAAACTAAGAGAATGGCTTTGTATGGACACGTCAGGGGAGTGAGAGGCAGTGAGACTGTGTGTGTGACTCCAGAGAGAGGCTGGGTTTCATGTGGATTGGAAGAGGAGCACGCGGCCCTCGGTTATATGCCTTTCGTGTGCCAGGCTTTATGCCAGGAACTTTAAATGCTATCTCATTTAATCCTCATAAGAACCTTGTGAAGTACTGCTCTTCCCATTTGCAGATGAGGAGCCAAAAGCTAGGTGACTTAGAACTGCCAGCCCAACATCACACAGTTAATAAGCCTAAGAGCTCAAACTTGAGGGGGTCCTGCCCATGGATAGCCAGGCTCCGTGTGCTGGGCATGGTGCCTGCCTGCCATGTCCCAGGAAACAAGGCTGCCATAGGAGCCAGCTCCTGAGAGAGGTGCCACCTCTCGTCTGTAAAGAGGGGCACCTTCCTTGGGCACAGGTTGTATCTTTGGTTATCTCATGTATTTTTGTAAAGTCCTAGTTAAGTAACTCAAGAAGAAAGTGACCTGAACAAGTTTTCGTGATCCTGTGCTGTAAGAATTGATGAGGAAGTTTATCCTTGGCTCTGGGAGTACATGACCACATAGAGGGTAGCCCTCCAGGCTCCTCCATCCACGGAATTCTCCATGCAAGAATACCAGAGTGGGTTACCACTCCTTCCTTCAGGGGACCTTCTCGACCCGGGGATTGAACCCATGTCCTTGGGTCTCCTGCACTGCAGGCAGAATCTTTACCACTAGTGTCACCTGGGAAGCTCCCTGGCTCTGGGAGACGTTGGCTCAAAATGCATGGTGTCTGAGCCTCTGAAACTGGGATGCAGGTCCTTCACATCCTTCCACCCCACAGTCTCCAGCCCCGACGCGGCTGGCCATAGGGACAGCAGAGCTGGCTCCATCACCGCAAGCATCTTCTACAAGGTTATCTTCAGGAACATGGATAGTTTTTTCTATCATGAGAAACGACAGTGGAGGCAAAAAGACTCACCAATTTCCAAGATGGGAAAGGAGCTTTCCTTCTGTCTCAGACAAGAGCAAAAGCAGGTTCTTTTGCAAGTAGAAAAGCATCACTTTTGCAGTTGAATACTCTTAAAAATTGGCTCTTTGGTAAAACTCTGTTTCTCTGTACTTAGGGAATTCTCCTTATAAGGCTGGTAAAACAGCTGCAGAAATAACCTATTAGTTGCTACAGTGGTGAGCCACAGAGGTTTAATTGAATAATGGTCTGTTTCTCATGCTACCGTGTGATGTATTGTAGAAGGACCAACTACTGGCCTTGATCCTGAGAAAGCCTGTGATGTCTTTTCTTACACATTATGGGCTCACTCAGGTCCACAGCACTGAGAGCTCTGAAGGAAAAGGAGACAAGTTCCCTTCTTTGAGGTGTGGTGGTAAAAGGAGGCAAGGGAAACTTGAAAGCCAGAAAAGAAAGACTGACACTGTAAATCCAGGGAAAGTAATAGAAAAGACATCAGCGGAGAAATTACACTCCTAAGGGCAACAGGATTAAGGGGAATTGAACAATGTATAAAGTCAACATCATCAAAACCAATGAAAACATTCAAATCGAATCTTTTGGAAGGTGAGGACAGAACATTTTCCCATTGATTTTTTTTCTTTAACATATGGAAATACAGGCACTTTAACTTCTACACACAATATAGTCTTTCATCATGAACTAAGGGACTGCATCTCCAACTCTGCTTAATTAGTAGTTTGGAGTAGCTTCATGCTGATTTCACAAAATGTGAAAATGTGATTCTTTAGACATGATTTTAAGTAATTCAAAGTAAAAAAGGCCAATGCAGCATTCGAGTTTTAAAGCCATTTTGCACCTATCAACTTGTCAGCAGAGGGAAATGGGCTTTAAAATATTTCCCTTGGGATAGTTGACCTTTTCCCTGAAAGTATGGAAATATTTTTGATGCACATATTTTCTTAGGTTTTTAATTTAAAAAATAATAATAATAGGAGATGAGTTACCTGTAGACAGTATATCTATACAGTGAAGTAAGGTATAAGACTTAAGGATGATGCCATAGGGGATAAAAAAAAAAAAGTCATGAGATTTTATAACAACTTACATGAAAAAGATTTTTTAAAAAACATCCAAATTTCAAGTACTGTTTGGTCCTACGTTTCTAATTAATATGCCTTCCCCCTGCCCCACACACACACACACACACACACACACACACACACACACACACAGAATTCCATCAGGGTAGAAAGGGATCAGCTACCCTTTAGTTCAAGTCAAATCGAGGGACTATAAGATTTCAGTTAGGTTTAAATCTGAGCTTCCAATTCCTCTCTGTAAAATGAAAATATAAATATGCTCCGAGCATCACTGCATTTGCAGCTTTTACCCTATGTAATGTCTCCTCCTGTTTCTTTTAAATATAAGTCAGATCAAGCCACTCAACTTCAAACCCTTCCATGGTTCTACATCCCACTCAAACCCAATTCCTTCTCAAAAGACCCAAGGAGCCCACCCTTCCCTCTTCCTCCCCCGTCTGATGCTGCCTCCCTGGTGTCCCTTCAGTGTGTCCAGGGCTGCAGGCGCTGTCCTCCTGCCGCTCCTGGGACACAGGGGCACTGTCCGACCTCAGGGCTCTTGCACTGCCTCTCTCTCTCTGGGACAGTCCTCCTCAGATATCCGGGGGTGTCCTCCCTGAACTCTTTAGGTCTCTTCTCAAACATCACTTTCTCAGGGTAGCCTTTAATCACCTTTCTTACAGAAGTGCCAGAGGAATATACAGTTAAGGCAGAAAGTCAAGGGATCAGGAGATTTTTTTCAGGGTTCTCCAATTATCTTCTCTATCCCATCATTTTTTCTCGCTTGTCCCTCAGATCTTGATTCAATCATTACTTCCTCAAAAAGTTCAACCCTGATTAGATCAAATACCCATAAGGCAGAGACTCACAGGCCAACACCCGCTTCTTCACTCCACTTTCCACAGTGCTAATGTTGTATTTCATGTTGACCAATGACAATCTTGGGCTTCCCGGGTGGTGCTGCTGGTAAACAACCCACCTGCCAATGCAGAAGACACAAGAGACCCAGTTGGGATCCCTGAATCAGGAAGATCCCCTGGAGAAGGGCATGGCAACCCACTCCATGTATTCTTTCCTGGATAAAAGAATATAAGTCAGATCAAGCCACTCTGAACAGCGGAGTCTGGCAGGCTACAGTCCACGCAGTCGCAGAGTTGGGCATGACTGAAGTCGCTGAGCACATGCACGCATGGAACGCCAGTCTTTCTCAAGACCGTGAGCAAGATGGAGACCCGTGCTCCGGCTTACCAGCATTATTTCAGCACTGGCACAATGACTGGCACACAACCAGTGCTCGGTGTGTACGTTTCGAAGGAAGGAACGTACCGCTATGGTCCACAGTGGCTGTGGAAGAAGGAGATCCAGGAGCCCCGCCACCTTTTCATTTTGTCTCAGCAGACGGGAAACAGAGCGAGAACAGCCCAAGTCAGAAAGAATATCCCTAGCACAGCTCCCTGGGTCCTGGCACCAGAGCTAGACCCCTGGACCAAGCCTCAGTCCAGTCTTAGTGAATACGGAGCGGTCGAGTGAAAACGTTAGTTGCTCAGTGGTGTCCAACTCTTTGTGACTCCATGGACCGTAGCCCACCAGGCTCCTCTGTCCACAGAATTCTGCAGGCATGAAAACTGGAGTGGGTAGCCATTCCCTTCTCCAGGGGATCTTCCTGACCCAGGGCTCGAACCCAGGTCTCCTGCACTGCAGGTGGATTCTTTACTGTCTGAGCCACCAGGGAAGCCCATTGGCCAATACTCACTGAATCAACAAATAGCAAAGCTGTGTATGTTCTCCAAATAGATGCTATTTCTTTAAAGTCATCTTCCATGTTTACAATAACAAGATTCCCATTTTTCTTTTTTGGCTAACATAAATGAGAAACAACTTTTAGGGATGTCAGTAAAACAGCTGAATTCTACTTACATAATCCGTTATTTTGGACTCACAGCATATTTTGAGTGACACAAAAGATGAATGATACACTTAGAAATAATCTTATCCACCTTCGCATTACAGCAATTGTACTTACACCGTTCATATGCATCCTCATCATCATTGGCTATGCGCATGATTCACGAGAGTCAATTCTCACTCATGTTTACCACCATTTTTCACAGCACATCACAGTTCTCATTCTATTAAGTTGAGATGCAGCCATTTGAATCTACAGATGGGCCCACAAGTAGCCATTATCATAGCATGAGGGCAATTTCATTTTTCCGTTCACTCTATAGCTGTAGAAATAGTGTCTTCAAAACATAACTGCTTTTGGTATTGCTCTCAGTAAAATGATTATTAAAAGGCTTGCTTATGATTATCTCAAATACTTACAATCTTATGGTCATATTCTTGGGAATAATTACTAACTCTGGTGCTATTTTCAAAACAATTCAAAAAAAAAAAAAAACCCACCTAATTATGTTAGTGACCTGTTTAAACATACAAAACTGTCATTGATTGAGTTAGCTTAGACCTAACTGTATTTTTTGAAAAGTGCTTCATTATTTACAACAGAGTAATAAAAAAAAAAGGAGAGAGAGAGAGCTTCTCTGGTAGGTCAGACAATAAAGAATCTTCCTACAATGTAGGAAACCAGGGTTTGATCCCTGGGTTGGGACGATTCACTGGAGAAGCAAATGGCTACCCACTCCAGTATTCTTGCCTAGAGAATTCCATGGACAGAGGAGGCTGGTGGGCTACATACAGTCCACGGGGTTTCAAAGAGTCAGACATGACTGAGCAACTAACACTTTAAATAGAAAAAAAGATGTCCTTTAGTATCTTTGAATATGTGGTAAGAGGTAACTATCTCAGAAAAAAGTCATCTTAGCTTGGGTCCCTGTGTTTTTGAGGTTATGCTCATGAACAGTTTTAACAGGAGTCTGGGCCCTTACAGAGCTTAGAGTCTGGAGGGTGAAGCGAACAGACAGATAGACAAGTGCAATTCAGTGTGATAGGCACTATCTGATGGGCATCATTGGGTGCTAAGAAGGCACAGGAGGGGGATACTGAAACTGGACTCCAGGTCAGGGCACGCTGCCCTAAGAAAGCAAGCTCAGTTCAGTTCAGTTCAGTCACTCAATCATGTTCGACTCTTCGCGACACCATGAATCGCGGCACGCCAGGCCTCTCTGTCCATCACCAACTCCCGGAGTTCACTCAGACTCACATCCATCGAGTCAGTGTTCCTCTTCACTTTCTGCCATAAGGGTGGTGTCATCTGCATATCTGAGATGACTGATATTTCTCCCGGCAATCTTGATTCCAGCTTGTGCTTCTTCCAGCCCAGCGTTTCTCATGATGTACTCTGAGTATAAGTTAAATAAGCAGGGTGACAATATGGGAACCCCTAAATAATGCATAGTGATGAACAAAGAAATTGTGTGTGTGTGTGAATGTAAGGGGGTTAATAGTAGATTGCAGGTGGCAGGAAAGAGGCAGAATGTTCCAGGCAGAAGGACTAGCATCTGCCGAGGCACAGATGAAAGAACATCGCATAATTTATGGTAGACGCTCCATCCTTCTAAAAGGTCAGCAGCAGTGTGTTTGTTTGTTGATGATGTTGTCTAAACATTTCACTCTGATGAAAGCTAGTAGGGACATTCTTAAGAAAAAAAACAAGAGCCTCCACTTGAAGTCTCTGGCAGTTTTCAGGACAATATGGTATTTATTTTCCTGCCAGATGGAGAAAAATTAGAAATAAGTATTAAAGCCCATAGTCATGATCATTTTAATAGTGCATGGAATTCCAAGATGTGAAATTCACTTCAAAGCGCCATGTTAGCACAGTCCAGCCAGCTTCCTTATACAGAAAGGCTGTTGGCTGAGAGATGCCCCCCCAACCCCTGGCTCTGCCAGCAGATCTGCACTGTTAATAGCTCAGGGCATACCTGCTTAACACAGCTGAGATGCACTTTATAAAATGGCACCCTCATTCAAAGATATAATATGGAATTTACTGTGTATAAAGGATGCTGTGAAATGGTATGCAGGGCATGAGGCTGAATGCATCACCAAGATCTTGCTGGCAATCAAGTTTACCATGTAGGCCGGCAAAGACACTGTCACCGTTAACACTGCAGAATCAGACACAGATGCAAAGCACGTGGTGGTGTACTCTACTGAATTATTTTCTAATCATTATAGCCATGAGACTTTTAATGTTGTCCCAAGCTATGTAAAATGAAAACTTTAGAAATAGGTGGTGACATAGAAAAATCCACAATGATATTGTGATAATCATCAAATTGTTTTTAGAGTGTGACAGGTCAAGTTGGCTAAAAAACAGGAAATGTAGAATGTATTAGTAGTTGGATTGTTGGGTTGATCACAAAGTTCATTCCATAATATGTTATGGATAAATACAAATAAACTTAGAGACCAACCCCATACATTCAGAGCCTCTGGCTTGAAGCTCTTCATGTTCTCTCAGCCTTGAGAAAGAACTGATGTCAGAGTGGGAGGCAGACCAGACCTTCAAATTTTTGTTAACTGATTTCAACTCTTATGGCTGGAGAGTTGCAGTCACACAAAGCCAACCAGATTATCACAGAGTCTCTCTGACTGGTGAATGATTTCCTTAGAGGATATTTTGTTTGAGGCAGAAGAAGGGGAGCCAGCCTAGCATCCAGACATCTGGGGCTGAGCCCTCCTTTGACCCTGGGCAGGGTCAGTTATAAGATGAAGGAGCTGACCACAAGAGTGGCTCCAGAATGCGGCTGCACATCAGATCCATCTGGGATGTTTGTTATAAATGCAGATTCATGGGCTTTGCCTGAAATGTATGGAAGCATGACCTGCATAGGGTGATATCTGGGCAGCTACACTTTTCTCAAGTCTAAGAAGAAATTTTAGGAAGGGAATCTAGCACTGGATCATCCAGTGCTGCTTGGAAATCAGTTTCAGTTCTAAATTTTTCTGATACTGTCAATATACATTATCTTTTTATATATATTCCAAAATGGGGGCTTAGTAAGGAGTGGTCTACTGGTTGATCAAAAACAACTGAGTTGGTAAATATATCCTAAATTATTTCTGAGATGTTACAGCTAGACTCTGTCTAAAATTGACCTTGACTCTCCCAAGTAGATGAATAAATGCTTTAGGGAGACAAGCATGGTTCTCATTCCCTAGATGTAGCTTCTAGCTTGCCACAGGCTCTGAAGGCAGTCTCCAAAAGTAGTTCCCAAATAGTTATGAACAATGGCTATACAGATGAAACAAACAAACAAAAAAACAAAAAAACACAGGAGCTTTGTTTCAAAGAAAATGCAATGTGAAAAGGACATGAATTTTGCTTTACAGGATCTAATTGGAGTAATGGTCTGTTAGTTACTAATGTGGTAATCTCAAATCATTACTCATCCTCTTTCAACTGATTTTCCCTTTAATAATGCTGAAAGGGTTAAAGACTGTACTATACATGAAGAAGCTTTGTAAATTAAAATTTACAGTGAATGTATTAGTTGCTCAGTCATGTCCAACTCTTTGTTACCTCATAGACTGTAGCCTGCCAGGCTCCTCAGTTCATGGAATTCTTCAAGCAAGAATACTGGAATGGGTAGCCATTCCCTTCTCCAGGGGATCTTCTGGATCCAAGGATCAAACCCAGGTCTTGCATATTGCAGGTAGATTCTTTACCATATGAGCCACCAAAATTACAGTACTAATAAAAATTTTAACATTATAATGTTAATAGAAAATGTTAAGGCTGCAGCATGCCTGGGAGTGTATAAACAACAGCATATCTGATGGAGAACAATCTATCATCTTTTCAGTAGTTACATCCTATAAATTTGAGTTTGTGCTCTCCAAGAAGTATTCTTTTTAATATGAAATAGACTTTAACTAAGAGGTTTCTACACATGATAGAAGCAGAGAGACAGCATAAGGGGAGAATGGAGGCTCAGATTAAAGAAGGGGGCTGGGGTTAGTAATGGACCAGCACAAGCTTGAAGATAAAATCAACTCTGCTTGATTCTGAAAGTCCAGAGGTTTTCACTCATATGGTCTAAGGGTAGGCTTCAGATAATTAATCTTGTATCACTTTTTTTTATTCAGAGTCTGAAATTCAAACCCCTTTTGAGGAACTCTACATTATTCTGAGAGTGGCTATTGTATAAACACATTGTTCACACTGTAAGTACAGAGAGGCCCTCCTATTGCTATTTCAGAGAGCTGGAGGCAGACTGCGGCACGTGCAGGAACAGAAGCAGGATCAGCGTGTCGGGAAAGTGGGGTCTCAGCCCCTTGTGGGGATCTACGCCTCTTCATTAGTGTTCCTGGGAGAATCACCTGCACTAATAAAGCAGTTCTCACGTAAGTGTGATTGTGTCCCCCAGACGACATTCTGCAATGTCTGAAGACATTTTTGTGCTACTGGCACGCAGGGATGTTGCCAGATGTCCTACAGAGACATGACAGCCCCCACTAAAAGGAGAATTATCTGGCTCAAAATGTCAGTAGTGCCCAGTTTGAGAAACTCTACCCTAAACAAATCTTTGAGCCATATTGCCTTTTTGTTCCTGTAATAAAAGTGCTAATATCCTCTGGAGTTGAGTGAAGCCCCAGTGGGGAAAGCCGAAGAGGCCTCCATAGCCTGAAGCTACTCATCTTTCCAGTTACCAGCTCCCTTTCTGACGTTAGGCAAATCAGTTCCCCTCTCAAGGACTCTGTTCACTGATTGGTGAAATGAGGGTTTGGAATTAGGCAAATTTCAAAAGATGCCCTTCCATGTCGCATTATTTTGTGAATGCTTTATAGAGGATGGGCTTCCCTGGTGAGTCAGCTGGTAAAGAATCTGTCTGCAATGCAGGAGCCCAGGGTTTGATCCCTGGGCTGGGAAGATCCACTGGAGGAGGGAATAGCCACCCATTCCAGTATTCCGTCCTGGAGAATTCCATGTACTATATATACTCCGTGGGGTCACAAAGAGCCAGACAGGACTGAGCAGCTTTCAATTTATAGAGGATAATGTTAACAGCCAACTTTCCTGAGTACGTTTCAGGTAGGAACCATTCCAGGTGGTTTTTAGGTCCTAACTCTTCTCACCTCCATAACTCAGTGACCTAGTGACTATTATTACCCACCATTTATAGCCTGATAAGACTAGGATACAGAGAAGATAAGCAGGTACCAAGTTTTCCTACCTCTCGTGGTTGGCAACATCAGGATTTGAATCATGTGGTCTGATTTCAGAGCCTGTACAAGGAGCTGACATGAGCATCTCCTCCCAAAAGAGGGAGAACCCAGGAAGGGACCAAGCTGGAAGAACTACTACCCTCCACCTTTCATCTCCAGCTGCTTTATCTTCTCCTAAGGTTCCATGTGCTTGTGTGCTGAGCATGAATCATTCATTGAACTACATTTTCAATAAACCACCATGTGCAATTCCTGAGTTTTTCTCCATTTTTGAGATTTTACTATTTGAACCTTCCAAAATGGCTAAAGTAGAACTCAACTAAAAACATGAAAAATAATAAAGATAATAATTCTAAGACATGAATAGAAATGACTAGATATGTTCCTAGAAGTAAAGACAATCTTGGATTGTAATGATTTTCCTGAAAAAGTAAAAAGCATATAACCAATGTAAGAATAGCCCAACATGGAAAAAAAAAAAAGTTTAGAAAACGGCTGAACTTGAGGCTAAATATCTGCATCTTAAATGGAGTCCTGGCATTACAGATTCACTACTATGTTCCTTGAAATACCAACCCACCCTAGTATATTTTAAATTGATTCAATTTTCAAAACTTCAATATAGACTTGTATTTTTAGGATTTTATCTATTACATACAACGAGATACACCTGCAAGAGCTCATTTATCCTCCCAATACCCCAATTTCTCCAAAAGCATTAGTTTCCACATTTTTGAGAGAAAAAGATAATGCCGCATCCTGTATAAGCAGAGGACTAAATGAAAGCTATTTGATGAGAATGATTCACAGTAATGATGAGGATTACAATGATGACAATGGTAAAAGTGAATTGTCCATGATTTGAGAATTAGAGGCAACTTTTTATTTGGAGAATAGAGATAGTATTTATTATCTCCAGCTACCATCATGGTAACTAAGTATTATAAATAATGTATACACCTTTCCAACTTCTACCACGCAGTATCAAGACCATACCATCATTGAGAAATGATCATAATAAACCATTTAAAAACTAAGTATAATAATTTTGTTGTGGTTTACTGTGGCAGACTTCAAGTTATGTATTCAATAGCTTTTATTCCCATGAAAGCCTCCTCTTCCTAGCTGGCAGGGCCTGCTTCCAATACAGGGGCTGATAAAACAAGTCATCTGCTTTTCTTGCAGCCAGAGCACAGGCAAATCACCTAATCAGTGTATCAGGAGAAGTCTGCAAGAGGTTTGGGATGGAAACTCTCCCTAGTTCCTTCACATGTTGTTGGGTAAAGCTATGGGGCAACAGCCACCTTGCAATACAGTATACTAACACATATATATGGAATTTAGAAAGATGGTAAGGAGGACCCTGTATGCAAGACAGCAAAAGAGACACAGATGTGTAGAGTGGACTTTTGGACTCTGAGGGAGAAGGAGAGGGAGAGGGAGAGGGAGAAGGTGGGATGATTTGGGAGAATAGCATTGAAATATGTATACTATGATGTAAGAAATGAATTGCCAGTCTATGTTCAATGTAGGATGCAGGATGCTTGGGGCTGGTGTATGGGGATGATCTGGAGGGATGATGTGGGGTGGAAGGTGGGAGGGGGGTTCATGTTTGGGAGTTCGTGTAAAAAAATAAATAAATACAAAAAAAATGAGAATAGCATTGAAATATGTATACTATGATGTAAGAAATGAATTGCCAGTCTATGTTCAATGTAGGATGCAGGATGCTTGGGGCTGGTGTATGGGGATGATCTGGAGGGATGATGTGGGGTGGAAGGTGGGAGGGGGGTTCATGTTTGGGAGTTCGTGTAAAAAAATAAATAAATACCAAAAAAAAAAAAAAAGGTGGAATAAGTCATATGGTGAAAACCATTATTTTGTGAGAGGTAGACTAGAGAGAGAGAAAATACTCAGGTGGACCAAATCTCTGTGAGAGGTATAAAAAAGTATAAAACGAGGGCTTAATACCCAACATTATCCTAAGAGCTATTATTAAATACTTATGCTGCAGTGTGGCTGCTATTGATGTTGCCCTCTCTGGATATTAAATTAAATTCCATCATGACTTTTTCAACATTGTATCTCTAGAACCAACTTGACTCAACATTCTGGTGCAGAGGATGAACTACCCCACAACTTGGCCAGAATAAAACCTATTAGATTTTAACCTTTTAATATTTTATTGTTACCAGATTTAAGTATGGGTTTCTTTGGTGGCTCAGATGATAAAGAATCTGGAAAGATCCCCTGGGGAAAGGAATAGCTACCCCACTCCAGTATTTTTGCTTGGAGAATTCCATGGACAGAGGAACCTGGCAGGCTACAGTCCATGGGNCAGATTTAAGTATGGGTTTCTTTGGTGGCTCAGATGATAAAGAATCTGGAAAGATCCCCTGGGGAAAGGAATAGCTACCCCACTCCAGTATTTTTGCTTGGAGAATTCCATGGACAGAGGAACCTGGCAGGCTACAGTCCATGGGGTCACAAAGAGTTGAATAAAACTGACCGACTGTCACACACAGAGAGAATTAAGGTCATCACTTAGGATCCGACCTCCATGTTTTCCTGTTATTTGTACTCCGTTCCAAACTCGTTAATCTTCAGACAAAATCCATTGTCTGGTTGTCTGAACTTAACCCTGCATCAGCATCTCCATGCCATTGCTCATACCTTTTCTGCTGCCTCAAATACTCGTCACACACTCCCAACTAATGAAATCCTTCCCTACACCGTAACCCACTGAATTGCAATCTTACCCTTTAATATCTTCCCTCAGAGCTTCTAGTCAACCTTTTGTTTATAATTAGAAACCATACTGTCAGATCATAAACTCCTTAATACATACAGTAGATGCTCAAAACTAGTTCCTATAGACAAAATCTTTGCTAGCTATCTTAGCTTCTACACTGGATGTTTCTTGAAATCAAAAACTTTGTCTTTTTCCTAATTCCAATCCATCCTTCTCTCCCAGCATCCAGCCAACAGCCTTGCTCACAGTAAGAGCTCAGGGCATGTTTGAAGACTGTTGGTCTAGTTCTTCATTCCTCACCTAACATTTACCACAGAACTTTCCATATGGCATCTGTTCAGGAAAAACTTGTTCCAACCAGCTGACTCATTGTCATCCAAACAATGTATCAAGTGCTTCCAAAAAACATACTAAAAGACCTAGCTATTCAGGTGAAGATCCCCTGGAAAAGGAAATGGCAAGCCACTCCAGTACTCTTGCCTGAAAAACTCCATGGACTGTCGCCTGGGGAGCCTGGTAGGCGACAGTCCATGGAGTCGCAAAGAGTCGGACACGACTGAGCGACTTCACATGTTCACATTCAGGTGAGACAAAAGCATATAACTAATGGCATTTTTTCAGCCATATCCTCCTATAGCCGTGGTCACTGATGGGAACAAATGCTTCCTGACACTGACCTAGACACACACCAAATTATGGCGTCATTCATTCTATAATGGCTGGTTTTGATGGTCTGTCATATAGAATAGGATGGAAACTCTTTTTCAAATCTGCTGTTTTCCCCAGCTTGTCACAGATTCTTTTGAAGCATCTGTTCCTAACAAAATAGTGTGGGTTTGTTCCAAATACATACACTCTTGGTGGAAATGTAGATGATTCTGTTTGACCCTCTCAACTGCATCCCCAGGTTATGTTCAATATATCTCTCCTATGGTTACCATTTCCTGTTCTAAATTCATTAGTCCCCAGTTCCACCCCTACTGTTTAATTTAGAGACTAAATATTTTTAATCCTTCAGGGACTGTGCAATTTCAACATCAATTCTTTGTGACAGTTGCAACAAAACAAGAAGTCAGTCTCTAAAAAGTCTGGGATGGAAGCCATTGGGCCCCACAATATGGGTTTGAACACACTGTCTTAGTTCCTCCTGTATTGTTACTTTCTCTCAGGGGGTGGTGATTATTTGTAAATTCTGAGGAGCTAAATGTAGCAAGTTGCAGAATCCCATTTCACCTTCAAGGAAATGCGGAACAATAGATGTTTTAATGTCTTTGCTTTGTAAAGTTTCAAATAGGCGTCTGTTTACACCTGGATATTCAGTTCTTCAGTTTTCGTTTTTAATTGCCCACTTAGTGGAACAATCAATAATCCTGAAAAGGTGACCTGCTAACTGCACAGAGGTTTTATTTCACACCCCATTTCCTTCTGCAGCCCTTGGATACAGTGGAGACAATGGTTAGTTTTCATTTTTGCAGCTGTTAAGTCTTCCAGTGTCTAAAGAAATCTGTCTAAACAAATAATACACAGTGTAAAATAAGTGCAATTAGACTCATATATGGGCATGCATACATATTGAGAGATTTTTGTATAGCAGCTGTTTTGTAATTAATTTTTCTTAACATGAATACTAAAGAAAACATGATGGACTCCAAAGGTACTAATTTAGAAAATAAACGCTCATTTCATTACATTAACATATTATGCAACACTGGATAAGAGAAAACCAAGAAAAACTTGAGGGGATTTATTTTTTTTCTTAAAATACTTCATAAAGAAAAGCACTGTGGTCTTAGGTTTTGATTGCTCATGAACTCTGACCCCGTGGTTTTGACGGAATTAGCCCATCTGTGCTAAATCATTTACTAATTTATTACCAGTTTATTCAATTACTAGTTTATTAATCCATTATGAAAATGGCTTGTGTATAAACATATAGTGTAAGCTAATGATATGGCAGAAGGCTTCACACAGGAATGTCTTGAGAAGCTAGATTATATTCATATCCAGGCTGGAGGCTAGATGATACTTTCTGATAGCTAGATGATGAAAGTCTCTCAGAAATGGCCTGTGTCTCTAAAACTTAAATCTCTTAAATGTCATTGACATTTTTATGACAGAGACCTGAAACGATTCAGTTCAGCATATACCAGAACTTGTCTGACACACCGTTTTCTAAAACATTGAAATCGCTTGTCCAATAAACACTTACACTGCCCTTTTCTCCTTGCGAACTAGAATAATGTTTTGGCACAACAGCAAGGTTTTTGCCCCATTCATACTAAGCCAGCCTTGGCCTTAGAAATGTTGATAGTTCAAAGCACTGGCCCCCCACCTGTTCCCATAATGCTTTGGTGCAGGCATGAACACGTGATGAACTCCTCACCAAATAATTCATTCACCTGGTTTTAGCTGACACTACAACATTCCACCCGCTCCTCTGGGTGCTGGGGACTGCAGTGAATAAAAGGGACACATCCCTGCACTCAGGGAGCAAAGCAATGAAGGAGCTGTTTGTCTTTCTTATAAATGGTAATGTAGCCAATCTGATGCTCACAGTAGCTGCAATCACCCTGAAGACTAAGAACCATTAAACCAGCACACCCAGATCGACAGTGAGAAAAAAAAATAATGGAAAGAATCCGAGTCCTTCATGGTAATTAACATCAAACAAACCTGGAGTCACCTTTCTTCTGGACAAAATATCAGCGAAGGGGGTTACATTGCCTTCCCCCTCAAATACATCTAAGTCCTAACCCCTGACTGTGAGCTTACTTGGAAATAGGATCTTTGCAGATGTAACAAAGTCAAGGCTCTTGAGATCATTCTGGGTTTAGGGTAGGTCCTAGACCCAATGACTGGTGTCCTTATAAAAGAAAAGGGAGATTTGAAACAGAGAGGAAGGCCATGAGAAGACACAGAGAAGGCATGTGAAAATGAAGGCAGAGATCAGTAATGCTTCTATAAGCCAAGGAAAGCCCAAGACTTCCTGCAGCCCCAAGAATTCAGGAGAGGACTGGAACTGAGGCTCCCGCAGAGCCTCTGGCGGGAACAGCCCTGTGACACTTTGATTTCAGGCTCCTGAGCGGAATCAGTGTGACTTCCACTGTGAACATTTAACCCCTATGACAATAGGAAACTTCATATAAAAACTCACATACCTAGAGCAATGCTTGACCCTTAGAAGAGGCTCCGTAAATAACTGCTGAATGAAATAAATGAGTTCTTCTTTAGTTTTAGCCTAAACCATCACCTAAATGATTCTAACATTTGTAAGCATTGCAGTCCTTACGAAAGTGAATAAGTGCTTCCCTCTCCTAAAATTCTGCTCTCCAATCTCCCCTCACTTATTCCCAGAAACACTTTATGTGCCTGCATTAAGCTATGCAGCTACAGAAGAAATTTAAATAGTTCAAGTTTTCTTTCATAATCAGTTAGGAAAGAAAGCCACTATCACACAAATCCTCTTGATGTTGCATGCATCTCCTCTAGGAACTACATGTTTCTTGAAATTTAAAAATTAAGTAGATCAATTTTGACAAAATGTTTCCCCATGTCAAACATTTCAAGATTGTTAACTCTTCTAAAACAATTACTCCTGAACCATTATATTTTTGTGGTTCATTTCCCACAATAAGGCAATACTATCTTGCTTTGAAAAGTCATCTGGACCTGTCCATGTATTTTGAATGCATTTATTCCTGTATTTTAGAGAAGTGGCCCCAACAATAATCCACATAAAACATGTAGGCTTTAAATAATTTCAGCAAGGCTGACAGTTCACTTGTGCCTGGAAATGAATGTGCACATCTGTCCTGAACACTGTCTAGTACACAGTATGTCTGGCCGCACCAAAACAGGAAGTATGTTTTGTAACGCGGCTCTCCTTTTTATTTGTGAGACTCTTTGTACTTTACGTTGTGCCCCTGAAAGGTAGATAGGATCAAAAGGGTCCAGAAGAGAGTAATGAAAACTGTTAGAGATGGGGACTAGAACAGAAACTTATATATATATATCAAATGTGTGTCTGTCTGTCTGTCTCTGTGTGTGTGTGTTTCCTTTAAGGAAATAGATGCATTTTTAAAAGAAACACTTGTGACAGGAAAAAAAACAAAACAAAACCAACTTTGGTTACAATGTTCTGGTTTACACTGCTTTCCTCCATCCTGCATTCATGGCTGATATTTTTAAATGCACAAGCATACTCAAGATGGACTCTGTCTTCTTTCCCTAGGTCACATAAGTATCTAAGCTTAGCCTGAAAAGAACCTCTTTATTTCCAGTGCCAAGTTTGCCTACGGTAGCATTGATTATGGTCTCTCAATTTATATCTAATGATATATCAAAGTATCTTTACAAAAATGCTTCCACCAAGTATATCTGACTGTGTGTGTGTGTGTGTGCGCACGCACACATCTCCATACAAATATATAGAGAGAACTAGGGAAAATTAAATAAAATAACAAGTTTAGACAGAGGAATATGACTGGAAGGATACATAGGCCATTATTTGCTATATAGCATACATTCTCGATAGGGCTTTAAGAAATTTTTGGCATGTAAAAAAAAACTTACTCTTTTTCTGTATAAAGCACAAATATGTATATTCATACGGTACATAAAGAGATACACGTTTTATCAGTGGTCTTAAAATTTCATGGAAGGGGGTCTAATTAGATGATTAGAAATAAATATTCCTTAAAAAGCTCCTTAGGGAGGCAATGAAAGGAGAAATGGTTGCAAAACATTGGTGAATAGTGACTGAGGTTAGGTTGCAAAATCCATACTAAAAGATTCCTGTCAGGCAAAGCAAAATAGGAAATTCTATGAATGTCAAAATCCACAGAGTTCATGACCATACTTAATTCTACGGGAAAGAAAAACTTTTTCTAATTTTGTATGTCAGAGGGCTCTTTTATGTGTCTTTATGGATTAATAGTAGACTTTGGGTGAGTAAATTTTCAGTAGATTTTCTGTTTGCTTCATTTAATACAATGTCAAAATGCCAACTGGTGGAGGTATGTGGCCAGGGAAGATGAAAACGGGGCAAGACAATACAAGGACATAGCTCTGGGCTGTTCAGGCTGAACACAAGACCTCAGAAGCGAATGAACAGCACATCCTTCAGATGATTTGGACTGAGCACTGAAAAAATTCTGGTGGCAGGCAATCAGAGTGTGTATTCTTTGGCAAGAATTTGGAATGCAGGGATTTAGTGTTGTGTAGACCCTCCTTCTTCACAATGCAGCTTTTTTTTGTTTGAATTACATAAAGAGCACATACGTGCTTTAAAACGCTCCAATAACACAGAAAGAAAATGTCACCTAAAGTCCCACACTCAGGATATAATCATCAATATTTTGGTATTCATCCTTTCATTAATCTACTTCTCAATAAAAGTACATGCACTGTATCTTTACATAGATATACGTTAATCTTTTCATTTCATAAAACATTAAACTCTCCATAGGTATTTATATGTATATGTATACTATGTGTAGATATGTGCATATATGTATGTATGTATACATATAAACACACACACTTACATGTACACACATTAGTGAAGTTGCAGCCTTCATTTTATTTTAAACCACAGAAGCTCTTTTGATTCTACTCTATTCTCATTAAGAAAGATTCCAAGCAGAGTAGGAGTGAAACTCTTTCATGAAATTACATTTCTTCTTTCACTGTGATATACCACCTACAGTGGTATATCAGTGGCTGCAGGACAGGAAAAAGGTCAGTTTTCACTTCAATCCCAAAGAAAGGCAACGCCAAACAATGTTCAAACTACCGCGTAATTGCATTCATCTCATAGGCTAGCAAAGTAGTGCTCAAACTTCTCCAAGCCAGGCTTCAACAGTCTGTGAACTGTGAACTTCCAGATGTTCAAGCTGGATTTAGAAAAGCCAGAGGAATGAGAGATCAAATCCATCTGATCATAGAAAAAGCAAGAGAGTTCCAGAAAAAAACATCTACTTCTGCTTTATTGACTGTGCCAAAGCCTTTGACTGTGTGGATCACAACAAACTGTGGAAAATTCTTAGAGAGATGGGAATACCAGACCACCTGACCCGCCTCTTGAGAAATCTGTATGCAGTCAGAAAGCAACAGTTAGAACTGGACATGGAACAACAGACTGGTTCCAAATGGGAAAAGGAGTATGTCAAGGCTGTATATTGTCACCCTGCTTATTTAACTTACATGCAGAGTACATCATGAGAAATTCTGGACTTGATGAAGCACAAGCTGGAATCAAGACTGCCAGGAGAAATATCAATAACCTCAGATATGCAGATGACACCACTCTTGTGGCAGAAAGTGAAGAACTAAAGAGCCTCAGGTTGAAAGTTGGCTTAAAACTCAACGTTCAGAAAACTAAGATCATGGCATCTGGTCCCATCACTTCGTGGCAAATAGATGGGGAAAAAATGAAAACAGTGAGAGACTTTATTTTTTTTAGGCTCCAAAATCACTGCAGATGGTGACTGCAGTCATGAAATTAAAAGACGTTTGCTCCTTGGAAGAAAAGCTATGACCAACTAGGCAGCATATTAAAAAGCAGAGACATTACTTTGCCAACAGAAGTCCAGCCAGTCAAAGCTATTGCTTTTCCAGTAGTCATGTATGGATGTGAGAGTTGGACTACGAAGAAAGCTGAGTGCCAAAGAATTGATGGTTTTCAACTGTGGTGCTTGAGAGTCCCTTGGACTGCAAGGAGATCCAACCAGTCCATCCTAAGGGAAATCAGTCCTGAATATTTGGAAGGACTGATGCTGAAGCTGAAACTCAATACTTTGGCCACCTGATGTGAAGAACTGACTCATTTGAAAAGACCCTCATGGTGGGAAAGACTGAAGGT
>SJYX01018806.1:0-34025 GCA_006410675.1 Oreotragus oreotragus | reverse complement strand
AGTCACTTCAGTCGTGTCCGACTCTGTGTGACCCCATAGACGGCAGCCCACCAGGCTCCCCCATCCCTGGGATTCTCCAGGCAAGAATACTGGAGTGGGTTGCCATTTCCTTCTCCAATGCATGAAAGAGAAAAGTGAAAGTGAACTCGCTCAGTCTGTCCGACTGTTAGCGACCCCATGGACTGCAGCCCACCAGGCTACTCTGTCCATTGGATTTTCCAGGCAAGAGTACTGGGGTGG
Organism: Oreotragus oreotragus; assembly: GCA_006410675.1. Taxonomy (NCBI): domain Eukaryota; kingdom Metazoa; phylum Chordata; class Mammalia; order Artiodactyla; family Bovidae; genus Oreotragus; species Oreotragus oreotragus. Next base: position 33,785 of record SJYX01018806.1, on the reverse strand, counting down.
GGTGCCATTGTCTTCCCCGGGAGAGGGCATAGATCTACATTAATTATGACATTGAATGTTGACAGCCGTTTCAAAGTACTATGTCTCCCATATTTGTCAAGGTCATGAAATCCACAAAGGTGAGCTTATTCCCATACAGAGAGATTTTTCTCTCTTGATTTTACAAATCAGAGTTGGGTAGCTAGGCAGATGGAGGGCTGAGAACAGAACCTATGACTGTATCATCCACTGGTCCCCAAATAAACCCTGTGCTGTACACGAGCAGAACAGAGCTCATCCATGAATCCCCTGCCATAAAGATGTCCTTGATCAGGGGCTCACGACCAGGTCCAGCTGAACCAGATGAGCTCAACTATTTATTGATTTGTCTTCAATATGGGGTAGCCATTATACACAAAAACATAGAAACACTAGCAGAGACCATTCAGATAATCTTCATATCAGATTGTCATTCTAGTTTTCCTGTAGTAGACACATTTGGATATTTAGAATTACATTTAATGGTATAATTAAATCTGTTTAATGAAACCTGTCTTTTCATTTGGATATGTAGGTAATATATGTAGGATAGGTAGATAATATAGCATGTATGAGTTTTTTCTATTTTTTCTTGTTCTAATGTTCATCTTTTTAGGCTTACATCTTGATTATATAAGACAACTGGAAAAAAAAATAAACTTCAAACATATAACTGAGAAGGCATTTCATTTTCATGTCTACTTCTAAAAGAATGTAGCCAAAGGTTACCATGATTATGTATGCTGAATTCTTCCCAAAGTTGTTTAGTCACACATTTCTAAGGTTTAACAACACAACTTCCATCTCATCCAATATAAGAACTCTACAAAAGGGATTTTCTAACAGGTCATCTTCAAAGAATTATTAAAAGTTGGGGAAATGTAAACTGAATAGGTACTTTGAGGTCAATTTCAATCCAGTAACAGCAAAGCTTATATAACTGTGCCACATAATACATTGTAGTTTTGATTTCAAATATGTTCTTCTTTTATTTAGGCACGACTCTGGCCTATCTCCTCTTTTCTCTGGTAAAAGGAAATGCTTTGATGTAGGTAATGATTTCTCAGACAGAGAAGTCTCCTTACAGATCTTATTCCCGTGAAAGACATTGAGGTAGCTGAATTCTGGGAAGCAAGTTGCCTTCTGAAAAGACCCTGAGGCAGCAGAAGAGTAGTTTTGTTATCTTTTACCATTTTCAATCATTGTTTTTTTTTCTTTGAGGGATTAGCTAGTTCCTGGAAAACAAATAGTATTTCTGAAGGTGCTATTAGGGAAGACTAATACCTCTTTGCAATTTCTTTGAACCTAACACAACTGTTCAGAGACCCTAGGAACTGTGGAGAAATGCTGTTCTATTTCTATTCCAGAAAAAAAAAAAAATTGCCTTCTCCATNATCTTGTGCCTGAAGGTAAGGAAGGCTCATAAAATGATGAGAATATAGTAAAAGAATATAGGAACTAGCCTAAAGGGGAATGTTCCTACTGGTCACATGTGGGACAATTTAAACATCGAGTTAGATATGATGACAAAAGATTATAACCCATTGAAATAAGCCCATTAAGACCATGCTGAAATATATAAGTACATGTGGATATGGAGGAAAAAGAAATCTTTCCTACAGGAGGAAACCAAGTGAGAAATGTTGAAGGATTGATGAAATTAGAAAAATACCATATGGCAATTGTGTCAGTTACCTATTACTTCAGAACAAATTACCCAACAGTGTAGTAGCCTAAAATAACACGCATTATTTCGCAGTTTCTCTGGGTTTAGCCATGTTTTCTACTTCATGGAAACTCGAAAGACTGACATGAAGTTGTTAGTCTGTGGGTTGCGGTCTCATCTGAATGCTTGATTGGGGAAGAATCTGACTTCCACAGTGTTGTTGGCAACATTTAGTTCTTTGTGGGCTGTTGATTAGCGGTCACCTTGCTATGTGAGCTTCATTAAAGCGTGCAAGGTGAGGTTATAGAAAGAGACTTGTTGGCGAGGTGGAAGTCACAGTCTTTTGTAAGCTAATCACAAAAGTGATATCCCCTTAATATTGTTGTACTCAGTTGGTTAAAGGCAAGTCACATAAGGCAAGGGGATTATACAAGTCACACAAGGCAAGGGGGAATATCAGGAGGTGGAAATCATCTTGGAGGCTGGCTAACTCAGCTGCCATCATGATATAATTGACTCAGACAAGAATCATCAGTTGATGTTAAAATGAGTGGATGAAAGTTTGAGGAATAACTTGGATATTTACACATACCAAAAAATATCTTCCCACAAGATGCTTATTAAGTACAAAGGGAAAAAATGTAACTTTATGAAGGAGAAATCTATCAGTCAAAGTGATCAATCAAAGTGAAAGTTGCTCAGTCATGTCTGACTCTTTGCTACTGCATGGACTATACAGTCCATGGAATTCTCCAGGCCAGAATACTGGAGTAGTTAGTTAGCCTATCCGTTCTCTGGAGGATCTTCCTGACCCAGGAATCAAACTGGGGTTTCTTGGATGGCAGGCATTTCTTTATCAACTGAGCTATCAGGAAAGCCCCTCAGTGATCAGAGTTACCAGTAATGAGGAAAACGAACATATCTTTTCCCCACTATCTGGCAAGAATATGTTACCACCTCTTTGGTATTTTACCCAAATCAAATGAGGAAGCAGTAGGTAAACCCTTTGAAGGAGAGTCTACAGAATAACTGGCAAATATTCTTTATAAATATCAAAGTTACAAAATACATAAACAGACTGAAGAATTGTTCCAGTTGAAAGTACTCTTAATTAAGAGCAACATGGCTATTAACCACAATACATGATCCAATATTTTTTTTTTCCATAAAGAACGCTATTGGGACACATTTATGTATTGTACAATCAGTTCAGTTCAGTGGCTCAGTCGTGTCTGACTCTTTGCAACCCCATGAATCGCAGCATGCCAGGCTGTGTATATATTGTAGAATAATATAGACTATTATTATGGAACCATAATAGAATATTAGAAAAAGTAGAACAGATGCATAGTCTGTTGGTTTTGTTGCTATGGTAGATTTTCTTTTTCAGTGGTGAATTTCTCTTCCAATACTGCTTTTCTCAGTTGGCAAAATTTAAACAAGATCTTTGGATCATTAGTTTTCAGAGTGGTTCGTGATAACTGGGAAATCCCCAAGACCCCTTCAGGGGGTCCACGAGCAAAAGCTGTTTTCATTATAACACATAAATAATATTTGTTTTATTCACTCTGTTTACATTTGCATTGATGGTGCAAAAGCAGTGGCTGGTAAAACTGTTGATACCTTAGCATGAATGAAAACAGTGACACTGTACTGTATCAGTAGTCATTATATTCACTGCCATGCAGTTGCAGTTAAAAAAAAAAACGCCAGTTTCTCTCATTATCATTGGTAAAGCAGTAAAAAGTATTAATTTTATTAAATCTAACCAAGAAGAAGCAATGGCAGTTTTAGAATTGAAAAACAATAATTGATAGAGTAATGCAGTGGGTAAACTCAACAGAAGAGAACAGAGGAGTCAATAAACTGGCAGATAGAGGAAAAGAAATTACCTAGTCTGAACAACAGAAGGAAACCAGAATGATAAAAATAATCCACAGAGCCTCAGGAAACTGGGACTATAAAACAGATTTAACACTTGTGTCATTAGATTCCTAGGAAGGAAGCAAAAAGGCTCCCTCAAGAACTGAAGAAAGAGAAAAATCTACCCAAAGGAAGGAAATAAAAACAGAAATCAGGGTAACTGAAAACAGAAGGACAGTAAAGGAAATCAGTGAAAGAAACAGCTGGTTCTTCAAAAAGATCACTAAACTAACAAACTTCTAACCACACTGAGAGAAATTAAAGAAGCGGGAAAGTATCAGTATCAGGAATAAAACTTAATAGTATTATCATAGACCCTGAATATGTGAACAAGATAATAAATACTACGAACAGCTCTGCACACTTAAATTTGACAACTTTGATGTAATGGACCGGTTTCTTGAAAAATGCAAACCACCACACCTCACCCAGTATGAAATAGATGGTTTAAATAGTCCTATTGCCTTGATATCGAAAAAAGAATTTTTAAAAGGTACAAAGAAGAAAACTGTAGGTTAGTATTTCCATGTCAGTGTAGATGCAAAAATCCTTAACAGATATAAGCAAATAGAGTTAAACATTAGGTAAAAAAAATTTTAATGTCATGACTGTGTATGGCTCATTGCATGGAGGCAGCAGGGCTGCTTCACTATTTGAAAATCAGCTAACATTAAACAGTATCAGTCACTCAGTCGTGTCTGACTCTTTGTGACCCCGTGGACTATAGCCAACCAGGCTCCTCTGTCCACGGATTCTCCAGGCAAGAATACTGGAGTGGGTTGCCATTTCCTTCTCCAGAGGATCTTCCTGACCCAGGGATCAAACCAGGGTCTCCTGCATTGCAGGCAGATTCTTTACCATCTATAGGGAAGTCCCCCAGTTAGGTAGTATAGTAACATCAAATCTTGTTTAATAATGTAAATGTCTATTTTATTTATCCCATTCTAAATAACCATCCAGAGATTTATTCATTTGAGGTTGCTGTTGTTCAGTTGCCCAGTTGTGTCTGACTCTTTGCGACCCTGTGGACTGCAGCACGCCAGGCTCCCTGTCCTTCACCATCTCCTGGATTTTGCTCAAACTCATGCCTGTGAGTCTGTGATGCTGTCCAATTATCTCATCCTGTCATCCCCTTCTCCTGCCTTTAATCTTTCTCAGCATCAAGGTCTTTTCTAATGAATCGACTCTTCGCATCAGGTGGCCAAAGTATTGGAGCTTCAGCATCAGTCCTTGTAATGAATATTCAGGGTTGATTTCCTTTAGGAGTGACTGGTTTGATCTCTTTGCAGTCCAGGGGAGTCTCAAGAGTCTTCTCCAGTACCACAGTTTGAAGGCATCAGTTCTTCAGGAATCAGCCTTTTTCATTGTCCAGCTCTCATATCTGTTCATGACTACTGGAAAAACCTTAGCTTTTACTATACAGACATTTGTAGGCAAAATAATGTCTCTGCTTTTTAATATACTGTCTAGGTGTGTCATTGCTTTTCTTCCAATGAGCAAACGTTTTTAATTTCATGGCTTCAGTCACCATCCACAGAGATTTTGAAGCCCAAGAAAATAAAGTCTGTCACTATTTCCATTGCCACTTTGCCGTGAAATGATGGGACTGGATGCCATGATCTTCATTTTTTTTGAATGTTGAGTTTTCCGCTAGCGTTTTCATTCTCCTCTTCACTCCCTTTGAAAAGAAAAAAAAATTTTTTTAATATGATCTATCACATTAACATTCTGAAGAACAAAAATCACATGATCATATCAGTTGATGAAGAAAATGCATTTGATAAAATTCGAGACCCATTCATAATTTTTTTAAAGTATTTATTTAATTAATTTATTTGGCTGCCTCAGGTCTCAAACTTGAGACTCTCGGGGTCTTTGTTGTGATGCACAGGGTCTTCTGCTGCTGGCCACGGGCTCAGCAGTGTGACACGGAAACAGTAGTTGTGGCATGTGGGCTCAGTTGCCCTGTGGCACGTGGGATCTTTGTTCCCCAGCCAGGGATCAAACCCATGTCACCTGCATTTGCAAGGTGGTCTTTTAACCACTGGACCACTAGGGAAGTCCCACTCATTCATAATTTGAAAAAAAAGCAAAATTTCAGAAAAATATACTTTGGGGAAACTAACTTAGTTGGATAAGGAACATTTATGAAGACCTACTTTATCCTTTTCAAAAAAAGGGAACATTTCATGCAAAGATGGGCTCGATAAAGGATAGAAATGGTATGGACCCAACAGAAGCAGAAGATATTAACAAGAGGTGTCAAGAACACAGAAGAACTGTACAAAAAATATCTTCCCGACCAAGATAATCATGACGGTGTGATCACTCACCTAGAGCCAGACATCCTGAAATGTGAAGTCAAGTGGGCCTTGGAAAGCATCACTACGAACAAAGCTAGTGGAGGTGATGAAATTCCAGTTGGGCTATTTCAAATCCTGAAAGATGATGCTGTGAAAGTGCTGCATGCAATATGCCAGCAAATTTGGAAAACTCAGCAGTGGCTGCTGGACTGGAAAAGGTCAGTTTTCATTCCAATCCCAAAGAAAGGCAATGCCAAAGAATGCTCAAACTGCCGCACAATTGCAGTCATCTCACATGCTAGTAAAGTAATGCTCAAAATTCTCCAAGCCAGGCTTCAGCAATATGTGAACTGTGAACTTCCAGATGTTCAAACTGGTTTTAGAAAAGGCAGAGGAACCAGAGATCAAATTGCCAACATCCTCTGGATCATGGAAAAAGCAAGAGAGTTCCAGAAAAACTTCCTATTTCTGCTTTATTAACTATGTCAAAGCCTTTGACTGTGTGGATCACAACAAACTGGAAAATTCTGAAAGAGATGGGAATACCAGACCACNGGAACCAGAGATCAAATTGCCAACATCCGCTAGATCATCAAATAAGCAAGAGAGTTCCAGAAAAACATCTATTTCTGCTTTATTGACTATGTCAAAGCCTTTGACTGTGTGGATCACAACAAACTGGAAAATTCTGAAAGAGATGGGAATACCAGACCACCTGACCTGCCTCTTGAGAAACCTATATGCAGGTCAGGAAGCAAGAGTTAGAACTGGACATGGAACAACAGACTGGTTCCAAATAGGAAAAGGAATACATCAAGGCTGTATATTGTCACCCTGCATATTTCATTTATATGCAGAGTACATCATGAGAAACGCTGGGCTGGAAGAAGTACAAGCTGGAATCAAGATTGCCAGGAGAAATATCAATCACTTCAGATATGCAGATGACACCAACCTTATGGCAGAAAGTAAAGAGGAACTAAAAAGCCTCTTGATGAAAGTGAAAGTGGAGAGTGAAAAAGTGGCTTAAAGCTCAACATTCAGAAAACGAAGATCGTGGCATCTGGTCCCATCATTTCATGGGAAATAGATGGGGAAACAGTGGAAATAATGTCAGACTTTATTTTGGGGGGCTCCAAAATCACTGCAGATGGTGACTGCAGCCATGAAATTAAAAGACGCTTACTCCTTGGAAGAAAAGTTATGACCAACCTAGATAGCATATTCAAAAGCAGAGACATTACTTTGCAAACAAAGGTCCGTCTAGTCAAGGCTATGGTTTTTCCAGTGGTCATGTATGGATGTGAAAGTTAGACTACAAAGAAAGCTGAGTCCCAAAGAATTGATCGTTTTGAACTGTGGTGTTGGAGAAGACTCTTGAGAGTCCCTTGGACTGCAAGGAGGTCCAACCAGTCCATCCTAAAGGAGATTAGTTCCAGGTGTTCATTGGAAGGACTGATGCTGACACTGAAACTCCAATACTTTGGCCACCTCATGTGAAGAGTTGACTCACTGAAAAAGACTCTGATGCTGGGAGGAATTGGGGGCAGGAGGAGAAGGGGAAGACAGAGGATGAGATGGTTGGATGGCATCACTGACTCAATGGACGTGAGTCTGAGTGAACTCCAGGAGTTGGTGATGGACAGGGAGGCCTGGCGTGCTGCGATTCATGGGGTCACAAAGAGTCAGACACAACTGAGCGATTGAACTGAACCAAATACTCTATTGTGTATATGTACCACAGCTTTCTTATCCATTCGTCTGCTGATGGACATCTAGGTTGCTTCCTTGTCCTGGCTATTATAAACGGTGCTGCAATGAACATTGGGGTACACGTGTCTCTTTCAATTCTGGTTTCCTCAGTGTGTATGCCCTGGAGTAGAATTGTTTAGCAGACTACCTGTGCTGGACAATAACATTTCCCGATAACATAGCCACACATGTTTGCTTACATCTTTTTGATGGTTGCTTTCACCCTACAGTGCTGAGAAGTTGTGCCAAAGCCAGAAATAGTTGCCAAGTGGCCTGTTAAAGAAAATGCATACAACTTCACTTTAAACTCATAGATCTCCTCACACATCCACAGAGAGATTTTTCAGAAATTCAGTCTGCTAACTCTCTAGAGTATCAGCAGTATTTTCTTTCCTTTTGGTTGTAAGTTGCTACAGATAGAAAATTTAAAGATTTATAGATTTTATTAATAAAGTTTATTTTAGAGCATTTTCAGGTTCACAGCGAAGTTGAGTAGAAAGCATAGAGTTCCTATATAACCCCTGTCCCCACTCATGAACAGCCTCTGCCATTATCAGCACAGGAATGACAGATCTGTTACAATGGAACTTTCACTGATACAGCACCATCATTCAAAGTAAGTTGCATTAGGGTTCACTCCTGGTGTTGTCTATTCTATGGGTTACAATGAGTGTATAATGACATGTATCTCCCATGATAATTTCATATAGAATAGCTCCACTGTCTTAAATATCCCCTATACTTTGTTTATCCATCTGTTTTCCCTTCTAGACCCTGAACACCATGAATCTTTTCACTGCCTCCATAGTTTTGCCTTTTCTAGAAAGTCATATAGGGAATCACACACTAGGTAGGCTTTTCAGATTGGCTTCTTCCATTTAGTAATATGTACTGAGGGTTTGTCCGTGTCTTTTCACGACCTGGTAACACATTTCGTTGTATCACTGGATAATACTTCATGGTCTGAATGAACCACTCACCTACTGAGGTATATGCTGGTTGGTTCCTGTCTGGAAAATTATGAATAAAGTTGTTATAAACATTAGCATGGAGGATTTTGTGTGCAGATAAGTTTCAGCTCACTTAGGTGAATACCAAGAAGAACTATTGCTAGATTGCATGGTACGAGTATGTTTAGTTTTATAAAAAACAAAACAAAACTGCCGAACTCTCTTCCAAGTTGGCTGAACCATACCGCATTCCCATCGGCAATGAAGGAGGCTCCCTACTGTACCACATCCTCACCATCATTTGGTGTTGTCAGTTCTAGATTTTGGCCTTTGAATGATGCTAAAGCTGAAACTCCAGTACTTTGGCCACCTCATGCGAAGAGTTGGTTCATTGGAAAAGACTCTGATGCTGGGAGGGATTGGGAGCAGGAGGAGAAGAGGATGACAGAGGATGAGATGGCTGGATGGCATCACCGACTTGATGGACATGAGTCTGAATGAACTCTGGGAGTTGGTGAGAGACAGGGAGGCCTGGCGTGCTGCAATTCATGGGGTCACAAAGTCGGACACGACTGAGCAACTGAACTGAACTGAACTGAACAGGTATATATGGGCTTTTCTGGTGGCTCAGACAGTGAAGAATTTTCCTGAAATGCAGGAGACCCAAGTTTGATCCCTGGGTCAGGAAGATCTCCTGGAGAAGGGAATGGCAATGTGGTTTCTCTCTGTTATTCTAATTTGTAGTTCCCTAATGATATATACTTTGCCAGCAAACGTTCATCTAGTCAAAGCTATGGTTTTTCCAGTAGTCATGTATGGTTCTGAAAGTTGGACTATAAAGAAAGCTGAGCGCCAAAGAATAGATGCTTTTGAACTGTGGTGTTGGAGAAGACTCTTGAGAGTCCCTTGGAATGCAAGGAGATCCAACCAGTCCATCCTAAAGGAAATCAATCCTGAATGTTCATTGGAAGGACTGATGCTGAAGCTGAAAAATCCAATACTATGGCCACCTGATGTGAAGAACTGACTCACTGGAAAAGACCCTGATGCTGGGAAAGATTGAAGGCATAAGAAGGGGACGACAGAGGATGAGATGGTTCGATGGCATCACCAACTCAATGGACATGAGTTTGAATAAACTCCAGGAGTTGGTGATGGACTGGGAGGCCTGGTGTGCTGCAATCCATGGGGTCACAAAGAGTCAGACATGACTGAGTCACTGAACTGAATGATACATGATGTTGAACATCTTTTCATGTGCTTCCTTGCTACCTGTATATATTCTTTAGTGAGAAGTCTATTTAGGTCCTTTGCTCATTGAATCAGGTTGTTCATTTTCTTATTACTAAGGTTTATGAGTTCTATGCACATTTTGGACTAACAGACCTGTATCAGATGTGTCCTTTGCAAATATTTTCTCTAAGTCTGTGAAGGCTGTATTTTTGAATAAGGCTATGCTAAATTTCCATTAGTTAAATCAAGTGATTAACCTACTATAATTTTAGAAAATATAAGTATATACTAAACTGAGCACTTTTAATAGGTTTTAAAACATCCTCATTACAAAATTATTATATACTATAAGAAATTTGTGGAGAAAACATATCAAAAAAACCCAGTCAAAAATCACTGATACCTTTTGATATACATAGAATATTCATATCATATGTACATAGAATAATACATCAAATATAACTACACTTAAAATATTTTAAAAATATTTATCAATATGTTATGAATATTTATTGAAGCATTACATATCATTCTATAACAATGTTTTAAATAAAGGTTTTAGTATTCTATCTTAGATTTATTTGGGGAAATAATCAATAGTAATTTCATTATTTCCCCGTGTTAAACTTGGGATTCCCAGGTGGTGCCAATGGTAAAGAACCCACCTGCCAAAGCAGGAGACACAAGAGATGCAGGTTCAGTCCCTGGGTTGGGAAGATGCTCTGAAGGAGGAAATGGCAAACCACTCCAGTATTCCTACCTGGAAAATCCCATGGACAGAGGATCCTGGGGTTGCAAAGAGTCAGACACAACTGAGCACGCATGCCCATATTAGATGTATTAATTCTTGTATCTTTTAAAAACACATTGACTAGTGTCCCAGAAAAAAATCCTAACATACATTTTTTATTACATCTTTAGTGTAAGTTTTTAGAAGTGAAACTGTTTGACCAAAATAGTAAATTGTAGAGCTCTTGATACATACTGCCAAAACAGTCTCCAAAAAGATTTTCTCTTCTCACTAACACCCTTAGGAACTATTATGACAGTGTTATAAATATTCAAACATTTCATTTATGAGGTGCACTAACTCATATCCATTTACTAGAGAATCAATTCTTTTCAGACACAAAATGACATTAAATCACTTGGTCTGTTCACTAACACTAAACTTGACCCCAAATTAACACGGTTTGTCATCAAACACCAAGTACACTTTTAGAGAATAAAAAGTTGGGAAAAAATAATTAACACTAAAAACAAGCAAACAAGTAAGCAAGCAGGCAAACAGGCAAGTGCCTATGACTCCAGATCTGAAGGAGGTCTTAGAAGACACCCCAAAAGATGCTTTCAACGTGGTCAGGATCCTTAAACTACTAAAAATGTAATCTTCCCATGTTCACAAGCAAAAAGCTAGCTCCTGTGTGAAAGTGTAACTCTGCAACAGTTTCCTGAAAACTACTTGCCCCCTTACTTCAGATTTTCAACTGTATACACACAGTAAGTGCTAACTGACTCCCTTTGAACATTTGAATTTCTTTCCTTCCCGTGGAAGAGGCTGTACCACTAGGAGCTTCCTTTGAGAAGCTTTGTGATAGGATGGGCCTAGGATCAGGGAGTCAAATGCTAACTCTCTAGAAAACCATTAAACTTAGATACGCCTCAACTTCTAACGAAAGCAAACTAGCTACTTCATCAAGATTGCTGTGCTGTGTATGTGTATGCTCAGTCACTAAGCTTTGTCCAGCTCCTTAAGAACCCACGGACTGTAGCGCGCCAAGCTCCTGTGTCCGTGGCATTTCCCAGGCAAGAATACTGGAGTAGGTTGCCATTTCCTCCTTTTCCAGGGGACCTTCATGACTCAGGGATTGAACCCACATCTCTTGCACCGACAGGCAGATTCTTTATCGCTGAGACACTTCAGAAGCCATCAAGACTGTTAAGAAGTTTAAATAACATAAAGTATGCAGAGCATCTAGTAGCTGACCTCATTTTGTGGTAACTCCTAGTTCTTCAAAGCAGAGCAACTCTTTTAGAGAACCTGCAAACTATGAATGTGCCTACTCCCAACAGAAATTCATGGTACTCAGTGGACACCAGGTCTAGTCCAAGCACATCTTACGAAACTTCAGCTCTGCCCAGTGCTAACAGATAGCTACTGGGAAAAAAAAAAAAATCATATTATTGAGGATGTAACACTAGAATGAGAATGGAATTCAAGTATTTCAGTTGCAACAATGAGAAAAAAGAATATGGAGAAGTAAAAAGCCACAGTGAAGCACTGTATTTTGCCACTAAATGTCAAGGCAATTTTTGGATATTCTGATTTTTGCCTCTAAGATTTTCCCCAAGATTAGATGGCATTGTAATGCCACCAAATAAATAATGCCTACATTCTGGCTCCACAGCTGAGTGATGGCTTCTGACTAGAAATTGAATGAACAGTTAAATGGTAGTTCAAATAGTAGCAGATAGTTGTTTGCCGTTTTACAATCACTTATTCTCATTCGCTCTCTGTCATTTTCTGAGCTATGTTGCAGTTAAGAAAGCTGTCATACAAAATGAAAGTGGCTTTTTCAAGCAGAAAACAAATGTACTCTGGCTGGCAGACTGGCATTTAATCATTCAGTCTCTTAGCATCATTACTTTGCTGCTAGCATAAAGCACCTCGCCTTGTTTATGGAGGAGAAGATAGACTGTGAACACTGGGCCCCTACCAACCTCTGCACGTGGGTGCCACGGAGGTCTCTGCTGTCACTCAGGAGAGTGATCTTTCTTGGTGTGCCATCCGGGCTTATCAGCAGGGGCAGAGGTTGAATGTGACTGGGGCTGTGACTCCTGGGTTCCCAGCTCCTGGCTTGGAGTAAGACTGCGTTAAGGCACATCTCGGTCTTTGGGTTGTGGTCACGTTAACTCAGCCACATCCTATGGCTCAGGGACTAGAAGTGATTTAAAGACAAGTCTCTTCTGCCTGTCTCCAGTCTCTCACCTGATGATACAAACTAGTTAACACGTGAAAACTCTGGGGTCTTCTGGTAAGACTGAACATAAAAATTCCCCTTTGTTTTAGAAAACCTCGGGCTTTGCCAAGTGATTTGTGTACCCCCAGAGACCTCTCCTTTCCCTTCTCCCCTCATTTTAGTGGGTTGGTGCCTTCAGGGAAGAAAAGAGTACTGATTAACGTCACCGTTAGGAAGCAGAGTCAAGGCAAACATGCCATGCCGACAGGCGGGTGCCATGCTTTAGGGCACTGGCCGCTGGTGGCTGGGAACCAGATAGCTCTTACTGCAGTTCAACAAAAGCAAATTTTCCTCTGAACCCCAGCTGGACCCTCCCACTAGAGGGTAAAACAGAGAGGCCCCAGTACTGCGGGAGTGGTAGTAGATTCCTGTCTCTCCTGGCTGTGCACACAATGTCCCAGGTGTGATGTTTCTCCTGAAATCACAGTTCTAGTTACTTGGAGTAAAAAGAACATTTCGATGGGTATTGTTAATGGAGCAACTTCAAGAAGAAAACTCAAATTTCGGCATCCTCTCCAAGCACCATGCATGCATATTCACACTCAGACTTTCCATACATATGCCTTGTAGAATAATTCCTTAGAATATAATCATTTGCTGTTTTAATTACTTCTCAGTAGAGGGCTATTAATACTGGACTAGACTTATCTAATAGAATACATTTTAAAAACTCTCTTTTTGCTTCTAGACTACAGTATTCAAATTCTTCACTTTCCAATGGTGTGTGTGTGTTAGTCGCTCAGTCATGTCTTTTTGCAACCCAATGGACTGTAGCCCACCAGGCTCTAGGCAAGAACACTGGAACAGGTCACCACTCCTTTCTCCAGCGGATCTACCCAACCCAAGGACTGAAGCTGAATCTCCTGCATTGCAGACAGATTCTTTGCCATCTGAGCCACCTGGGAATCCCTTTTCCAACAGTATACTCAAATATTTTTTCCAGTGAATCCTATAATATCCACTTATTGTAGAGGGTAAGACTGAAGATAAAACTGAATTCTATTCTTATATGCTTTGGCATTTGGAATTTCTTTGTGAGGAGCCCAGGGTACAATTATCAGAGGTGTAGACATCTTGGTTTTCATCCAAGCTATCATTTGGCTCTTGATGGTTATAAGATGTCCTCTATTTCTTAAAAAATATAAACTTCTATTCAAAAGACAAGATATGTAGCACAGGGGATTACCAGAGAGATGAACAGAGACTAAACTGGCATACTTAATTCGGAAGAAAACATGAAAACACTGAGTTTCTTCCAAGAAAAGTTATTGAGAAAGTATCAAATTAGTGATCTATAATGTTTCCATTTATATGTCAAAAACATTGAAGTAGTCTTAGAGCTGGCAGTGGCTTAAGAGTCTTTTGAAATAGAGTGAGTTATAGGTAAATAAACATCAACTGCCCCAAGCCTCTGTGCTCCTTTCATTTTTCCCCAAACAAACTTCATCCAACCTTATAAACCCAGTTAGACTACCCACCAGAGATGTTAGGAGCCAAACTCTAATGGAGAAGTCTGTACTGCAAAAACAACCTCCATTTTCACCTTGCAGGAAATATCAAGATTAATCAATGCCAAGTTTGCAAGTACATTTGTATCTTGACTGCAATTCAGCACCCTACTGAGCTCTCTAAGGCATAGGAAATAAGATAAATACCAAGGATGTTTTTACAACAGAATGTGAAGAGAAATGTTGTCTTATTCACCAGCTCCCACAACTCAGCTTCAGGAGCTCAAGCTAAAACCATTATATATATCAAGAGTTGATAATAGGTTATTTGCTTCCCCTAAGAAATAGAAACAGAAAGGCCAGAGGGGAAACATAAGCTAAAACCAGTTACGATGAGATATTTGTGTTATTCACGTGTCAGGCAGAAACTTACATCCATGTAGGACTTTGTGAATTGCGTGGCACCTTTGTGTGTCAAGGCCATCCTTTCTGCAATGGTTACAAGCTTCATCTTCCCACTGTGGAACCACGTATGGGCCCTTGTTATTAGATCTCATTCTGTTCCCACTCCTTGTGGGAAATTATTTAATGTCATCATCAGAGGCAACGGCGCTTATAATGTTTTAATCTTGTAAAACGTTTTCCTCACCTACACAGGGGAGTCTGCTTTTGAGTTTCCACTGTGATCATGAAGGATAAGGGGCTCGAATACACACTTCTTTCCAATTTGTTGTATAAACATCCCTAGCATCTCAGATAATTTTAACTTATTGCCATATATCAAGTGCCTCTCACAGTTAGCATCTATGTTCTAAAGTTACCTCTATAACCACGTCCATTTTACTCTTGGTATAAAACAGCCATTTGAGTGCTGGGATGGGCAGGGGCTGGGATAAGCTGTGGACAAGTCATGCTGCTAAGCAGAATACCAGTCAGGATGGAAGACACAACTATAACAGAAAGGGGATTAGACTGACA
Source organism: Oreotragus oreotragus (assembly GCA_006410675.1). Taxonomy (NCBI): domain Eukaryota; kingdom Metazoa; phylum Chordata; class Mammalia; order Artiodactyla; family Bovidae; genus Oreotragus; species Oreotragus oreotragus. Next base: position 18,494 of record SJYX01018806.1, on the reverse strand, counting down.
AGAAGGGGAAGGGTGGGAGACAGAAATAAAACGATTCCCAAGATTTTGGTTTGGGCACGTGGGAAGGTTGTTAGAGATGAGTTTCCTGGAAGTTATCTGAAAGAGTTACTCATCATACCAGTTAATTAGATAAGTTTTTTCACAGATGACCCAAGGCAAAATACTGTTCATTCCATTCATTAATTCATCAGGGCACTCATTCCTACCTGTATTGCATATCTACTAGAATCTTAATCTATGAAAATAGAAAGAGATGGAAGGCATGATCTCTGCTTTCAAGGCTCTCACAGTCTGGGGAAGGATAATAGAAAGACACTCAGAATCTCTTAGCCCAGTGTGAGGCACATGCCGGCAGAGGGAGGTGTGCACGCAACTACCTCAGCCCAGAGGGTGTAGCTGTTACCCTGACTGGGCTGAGGGAAGAGGGGGAAAGGCAGACAAGGGGACAATAAAGATGACTCTCCTAAACAGATAACACTTAAGCTGGACCGTGAAGATTAAGAACCTACAGGAAAGAAAAAATGAAAGTACCATTTCAGGCAAGGACACAGAGGCATAGAAAATTCTGAAGAGAACCTTTCTCCTTCTCTTGGCATTTCGTCACTCCCTCCTGTCCCCTGATGCTGCCAGGTTTTGCTGCTTTTGATGCCAAGGTCTTTCAGCATAGTCTCCGCAAAATGGTACCTGTTCTAGACTAAGTCCCCATTCAAGACCTTGATTACTGCTCACTGACAAGTGGCAAAGGGTTTAGGAGTTTTTCACTGCAGCGCATTTTGCAGTGGGATCAGATCAAATGAGGTTACAATCTTTCAACTTGGGATTCCAAGGTAGAACAATTTCTTTCTTGAGTTGAAGGTTTGTTTTGTCTGAAGAACGGTACCCAAAGCATAAATTGTAGTCATGCAACCAAAGAGAAAGGGAGGCTTAGTTTGTTTGATGCAATCAATTTGGGTCAATTAAGAGATATAGATGAGCAGACTGCAAGGAGGAAAGGAAAAGTAGAGACAATGTTCTGCTCCAGGGAATGTATAGTTTTCCTAGGACATCAAAAAAGTAAAAAGGAAAAAACAGCAAAAAACAAAAAAGAGTAACCTTAGGCAGGAGTGGCTGGCAACAGGCAACATAATGATAGCTCCTTCTCAGCATCCTTCTCAGATCCACGTCTTTAGGGACCACATGCTTGATGCAGGAAGTATGAGTTAAGATTAGTCTTGTGCACTTAGAGTTGCTTTGTATTTTCCTACCATGCTGATACCCTTGATGACATTCTTCAGTATGTTCTTCCTTTTCCAGCCCTCAGAAGAAAAAAAGAACTCTGTCCAATGTTCTGATTTGACTCTCTAGCAATTAAAAAAAAAAAAAAATCCTTCCTCCAGCAATGCTCTGAAGAGAAAACTGTTTACATGCTTCCAAAGACATAATTGGCGTTATAATTCTGGGATGACTTCTCTTCTCAGCACGTATCACTTTACTTATATTGATAATATACCACAAGCATTGAACTGGTAAGAAAACACTGTGAAACACTGTGAATGCTTGTTATGATTCTCCAGCACTCCCAGTTCCTGGGATCAGTGACTTCCAATGGAAACATTATATTTGTTTCTCTAATAAAAAGTACATAATTGTTATTAGTCCCATGATTCCTTCTGTTGAATACAATAGTGCCTGTCTTTGCCCCAGACTTCATTGCTTTTTATTCTGCATCATGCGCTTTATTGATTTTCCTGCTACTATTATTTCCTTCAATAAGCCATTTTGAAACAACATGAATTTCCTTCTTTAATTTTGTTGGCTTCATTCCTATCCACAGCCCTCCACGGAGCCGAGTACAGCAGGACTGGGCTGTAGCTTCAACGCTGCTCCTCTCTTTTTGCCTCCTCATATATCTCCCCAACGATGCCGTGTCAGGATTTTAGAGGGCAAATAAATTTCTCCCCTTTCTCCTCCTCTGGATTTTAGGACCAATTGAAAAATTATAATAAAATAAGAAAACATAGGCAACAAGCACATGGAGATCAAAATGTCAGCCTTTATTACTGATAAAACTGGTGGCAGAGAGCAGTTTCTGGCTGGTAACAGTCCCTCCCTGAATTACAAAGACAGGGCTAGATAATGACAGAGCCCTGGAATGCTGCAGACCACCAGCTGAGCCGACTGTCTGTGTGTCCTTGAAACAGGATGGCTCTAAAGGCAGAACAAGGCGGTAGAGCCAGGTATTCTGAGGTCCAGTACAGTCTGAGCCACGTTTTTGTTTGCAAACCCATCACTGAAGTCAGTTTCATCCTGTATCACTTATCTGTTAAAGAGTATGTGATAGTGTGGAGAGGGTTCCTCAAGTAGAAAACCCTTCAGTGAAACAGGAGGCTGAGGGAAATTATGTGGTAGGTACTGGAAGCTTCAGTTCCCAAGGAAATATGCAGAAAATGTTCCCTGGCCATATAGCTCATGAAGAAAGAACTAAAGCTCCCACCTTTTCTCTTTTCTTTCTCTTTTCTACACCTACTCACATTTGTCACCTAGGTGAGATATTGAGGTTATTCCTCAACATGTCGGATGTTGCGGTCTGAGTTTTCTGCTCTTCACAACAGCTAAACAATTCCAAAGTTAGCAGTTCAAGATGCCAGTGATTACTGTTATTCTGATAAATGAAAGATGAATCTTTGTTGAATGGGGGCTGAAATGAACCATGTGGTCATGAGAAGCAGAGGAAGATCAGTTATACTGCTCACATACTTGACCTGCACTTCTCATACCAGAGAAACAAACTGAGTTTTCTTGCTACTTACTTACTACTATTTTATCTTAATTTCTGGACAAGTGATATTTCTCAGGTTAATGGATTTAAGAGTTAAAGGTGCAACTTCCTTTAGATTGAGGCACAGGATTTTGTGATCTGGTCAACAGTAATTTCTTTGCTGTTTTACAACCTAGTCTTCAGCATGTATGAAGAAGATCATTTTTTTATGGAGAGAAAGGAGGCTAGATAATGGAACTGAGATTAAAGAACATTCATGCAGTTCAAGGAATGTAAGAGGCTCAGAAAAATCAGGCATGAGTTTGTGTGAGAAGCCCCCAGGTTTTGACTGTGTATTTCTCTCTACAGTTGAACACATCTAACTTTTGGGGGGGGGGCTCCAAAATCACTGTAGATGGTGACTGCAGCCATGAAATTAGAAGACGCTTACTCCTTGGAAGAAAAGTTATGACCAACCTAGATAGCATATTCAAAAGCAGAGACATTACTTTGCCAACAAAGGTCTGTCTAGTCAAGTCTATGGTTTTTCCAGTGGTCATGTATGGATGTGAGAGTTGGACTGTGAAGAAAGCTGAGCGCCGAAGAATTGATCCTTTTGAACTGTGGTGTTGGAGAAGACTCTTGAGAGTCCCTTGGACTGCAAGGAGATCCAATCAGTCCATTCTGAAGGAGATCAGCCCTGGGATTTCTTTGGAAGGAATGATGCTAAAGCTGAAACTCCAGTACTTTGGCCACCTCATGCGAAGAGTTGACTCATTGGAAAAGACGCTGATGCTGGAAGGGATTGGGGGCAGGAGGAGAAGGGGACTACCAAGGATGAGATGGCTGGATGGCATCACTGACTCGATGGACGTGAGTCTAAGTGAACTCCGGGAGATGGTGATGGACAGGGAGGCCTGGCATGCTGCGATTTATGGGGCCGCAAAGAGTTGGACATGACTGAGCAACTGAACCAAACTGGAGACTCACCATACAAACAACTCACGGTATTCATTTTGTTTTCCACACTGATGACAAAAGCAAGATGACTTCACACAATAAACATTTTTGTCATAAACTCAAGCAGTTGCAACCTTTCCAAAGTGTGTTTAGTAAGCTGGTCTCTGAGTCCCACAGCCAACCTCCCATCCCAGCACTGTGATCATGAGAGATTATATAGCTTCTCAGAGTCACATTCACCTTTGCTGCCAAGGTAACTATCTACACAGTTGGTAACAATGTAAATCTTTGGAGAACAGGATGGAGGTTTCTTACAAAACTATAAAGAGAACTATTGTATGACCCAGAAATTTCACTTGTGGGCATTTAATTCAAAGAAAATGAACACTATAATTTGGAAAGATACACACATCCCAAAGTTCACAGCAGCATTATTTACAAACAGCCTAGATAAAGAAGCAATCTAAGAGTCCATCAGCGGATGAAAGGACAAAGATGCTAGTGATAAGCCGCTTTCAGTCGCGTCAGACTCTTTGCGACCCCAGGGACTGTAGCCCGCCAGGCTCCTCTGTCCATGGGATTTTCCAGGCAAGAATACTGGAGTGGGTTGCNAGATAAAGAAGCAATCTAAGAGTCCATCAGCGGATGAAAGGACAAAGATGCTAGTGATAAGCCGCTTTCAGTCGCGTCAGACTCTTTGCGACCCCAGGGACTGTAGCCCGCCAGGCTCCTCTGTCCATGGGATTTTCCAGGCAAGAATACTGGAGTGGGTTGCCATTTCCTTCTCCAGGGGATCTTCCCGACCCAAGGATGGAACCCACGTCTCTTATGTCTCGTGCACTGGCAGATGGATTCTTTACCACTAGCGCCACCTGGGAAGGTGCAGTTATTCTGAAATGATGTGGCATTAACGATATATACCTGATGCAAAGAGCTGACTCATGAGAAAAGACCCTGATGCTGGGAAAGACTGAAGGCAGGAGAAGAAGGAGACGACAGAGAATGAGATGATTGGTTGGCATCACTGATTCAATGGACATGAGTTTGAGCAAGCTCTGGGAGATAATGAAGGACAGAGAAGCCTAGCATGCTGCCGTCCATGGGGTCACAAAGAGTCAGACGTGACTGTGCGACTGAACAACGACAGCAATACCCATCCACACACACACGTCAGTAGGATGAAATTTTTCCATTTGCAACAACATGGATGCACCAGAAGGGCATTATGCTTAGTGAAATAAACAGTTAAAGACAAATACTGTCCATTATCACTAAAACAGAAACAAACAAACATAACAAAAGAGAAACACACTCACAGATATAAAAACTAAACTAGCGGCTACCAATGGGGAGCTGGAAGGAGTAAAAGGCAAGAAATGGCAAGGGACTAAGAGGTACAAACTACTATGTATAAAATAAATAAGTTACAGGGATATACAGTTTTCTTTCTTGTATATATTATAAATATCTTAAATTTCTAGTATTTGGGGGATATAAAGCACTAAATTTCAAAGCAGTCAGTATTTTTATCCTTTCCCTTATGACTTATCTTTTGTGTATAAAGACTCTTTCTATCCCAATATTTTTAATGGAAAATTTTTAATATTTTTTATTTCAATTTTAAAGGATTATTCCAATATAACTATTATATTGTTAATTGTTAGTTATAACTATATAACTATAATATAAATATTTTAAATAGTTCAAGTTTGGCTTTGCCATATTTAAGTCTTTCATTCATCTGAAACCTGTTTTTAAGAACAAAAGAAGATTTTTATTTGGTTTGTGCTATTTTTCCTTTTTGTAATCAGTCTAGCACCATTTATTACATAGCCCCTGGCAATATCAAATGCAGTCACGGGATACACCAAGTTTGGAGGTACTCGGCAGGGCTGTTTCTGGTCTTTATTTTGTTTCAATATTCTATTTTCTCTTCTTGAACCAATACTCCACTCAGGAAAGGATGTTTGGTGGGGAGGACCATGGGGATAATCAGCTTTATAATAGGAATCATTCTCTTTACTATCAGCATGTGTTAAACGCCTACCATGTTCAGACTCCTGAGCTATTTACTTAATACCCAGTATTACATGCAATCTTTAATACAATCTGATGAGGCAAGTGTATCTTTATTGTAAAGATGGGGAAACTGGGTCCTGAAATGAAAACTTGCCCAAGTGTATTTAGGATGGAAGTGAGAGAGCTGGGATTCACACTCAACTCCATCTACCTGCAATGCTTGTCCCCTTAACACCTATGATACACTCTCTCCCTGGACAAGACTCCAGGGATTGCCTTGCCCAGCAGTTCTCAGCACTGGAGACACATTAGAATCACCGAGGAGCTTTTCCAACACACACTGATTCCACTTCACACAATGTAAATCAGAATATCCAGGAACAGAGCTCAGGCATTAGTATTTTTAAAGAGCTTCCTGGATTCTACTGTGCCTCCAAGTTGGAGCACCACTAATTCAGTCCCATGGACTCAGGGAAGCCTGGCGTGCTGCAGTCCATGGGGTCACGAATAGTAGGACGCGACTTGGAGACTGAACAACAGCTTATTTACTCATGAGAAAACCTAGGCACAAAGATGGAGTATAACTTGCTCCAAATCTCATACTAATTTAATGACAGAACAGGAGCTACAATCCAGGTACTTTTAAAAAATGTTTCATTTTATATTGGAATATAGTGGAGTTATGATGCTGCGTTCATTTCAGATGTAAAGCAAAGTGATGCAGTTACATACTTGCATCTACTCTTTTCCAAATTCTTTTCCCATTTGGGTCTTACGTAATGTTGAATAGAGTTCCTTCTGCTACACAGAAGGTCCTTGTTGGTCAGCCATTTTAAATATACTAGAGTGTATGTGTCAATTCCAGGCTCCCTAACTATTCCCTACCACTCTTCCTGCCAGTAACCGTAAGTTCCTTCTTTTAAGTTCGTATGCTTCTGTTTTGAAAATAAGGTCATTTGTATAATTTTTTTAAGATTCCACATGTAGTTCTCTTCCTCTGTGTGACTTGCTTTGCTCAGTATGACAATTTCTGGGTCCACCCATGTTTCTTCAAATGGCATTATTTCATTCCTTTTAATGGCTGATTAATATTCCATTGTATATATGTATCACATCTTCTTTATCCATTCATCTGTTGATGGACATTTAGTCTGCTTCCAGGTCTGGCTGTTGTAAACAGTACTGCAATGAACGTTGGGGTGTATGTATTCTTTTGAACCATGGTTTTCTCTCGATACATGCCCAGAAGTGGTATTGTTGAATCATATGGTAGCTCTATTTTTATTTTCTTAAGGAAACTTCATATTAAATAACTAAAATGAAAGGACAACCCACAGAATGGGAAAAATATTTTCAAATGAGGCAACCAACAAAGGATTAATTTCCAAAGCTTAAAAGCAGCTCATGCAGCTCAATACAAAAGAAAAAAGAAATCCAATCAAAAAATGGACAGAAGACCTAAATAGACATTTCTCTAAAAGAGACATACAGATGGTACATGAAAAGCTGCTCAACATCACTAATTATTAGAGAAGTGCAAATCAAAACTCACACCAGTCAGAACGGCCACCATCAAAAAGTCGACAAACAATAAGTTTTGGAGAGGGTATGGAGAAAGGTAGGCCTCCTACAATGCTGGTGGGAATGTAAATTGATACAACCACATGGATAACAGTATGGAGATTCCCAAGTACTTTGATTCATAGCCCAGTAATCAGCATAAGACAGCACAGTTCCTCAGCATTATATATACGGAGTGGTGGCTGAATAAATTCCCCATAAGTTTATATTCAAACTGTTTCACAGGGTCCTGAAAGTTTTAGGCCAGGTCAAGGAAGAGAAGTAGAAAGCTGGCCAGAATCATCTGTCCATATGGCTGCTGGTACTCAGAAGTGACTTCTCTGGTGTGAAATCAAGAGACTGAGTCCTCTCACCCATAAACAACTTATTCCCAATTTTCCAAATGTTTGCTCTCTTGCTTATTGAAAACAAAACCTCCACTAATATTTTTAGTTGGTAATTATAAATAACTAGAAAATTACCTTGTAGAAATACACACTGACCTGAGCTCAAAGTGTCAATGGTGAATCAGACATCCTTTTTCTAAGAACAGATTACTGAAAAAAGAGATAAGAAAGCTGAAAGTCACAAGGCAACAAAAAAGGAGAATATGAGAAGTATTAAGACGAACTTTCCACTGGAACCTTAATATCGCCTAGACTCTCACAAAGAAAAGCCATTGTATATAATATCGATACATGGACTGATATGATAACATGAATATAATTCCTTGGATAAAAATGGGAAGAAAACTCTCTTGTCAGTGAGGAGGATAGTCTTACCCTTGCATTTATTTAGACCGTCTTTAATGAAAAATCAAACACACACACAAAAAGAGATTATACTTAAATGAATACCTATATGCCAGAATTATTGATACACTACTATTATTACTAATATTATCACCTTATCATTGCTGACATGCAGTTTTGAGCACTCTCCTTTCTAGATGCTCAGAGAGTTATCATCTTTGCTATATTCCTGAAGAGAGATTCGTGGCTCCAAAACTATGAGGCTTGCTCTTTGCTTCATGTACACAAGTCAAAGAAGACACACACAGGTCATAACTCTGGTTATCACTTTTCCTTAACTTTGGTTCATTCTACTTTCATACAATCCATTCATTTGCACCAACAGCCCTAACTAGGTTTTATAAGCTCAATTTGGCCCTCTCTACATAGCTGATAAGCTGCAATATGCAGGTAGTACATAGCGTTTCTGACTGTGGTACAATTTTGGCAGAATAATTGTACAGCAGTGTTTGTGTCTTGAATATTTTATTGCCTTCTGTCTTCATTATTTTATAAAAACAAATGGAAGATGAAAATGCTGATATGAGAAGTATAGATCTTGTAAACCTAATATAGTTGAGACAAAGATGGAAATCACTCTGACTGCCAAAAGTGGTAAATCTACAAGACATTCATTGGGCTTAAGCCAGTCAACTGTTTGTTCAGTTGTGAATAGAAGATAACAAACAAGAACATATTAGAAATTCTAGAGATAAATCATAGAGATCTGTGTTAAAGACAAAGTGTAACTGAGGACGTTTTAGCTCTCCATGCCTGGGTCCTCAACTTAAAATATGTAAGTTTATTTTTTGGCTTTTATACAGGAAACTTTGACACACATGTTTTAAAAGTGCATTATGTATAAGAAGTAGAATATTTCCTGCATAGTTCTAATAAACCAAAAATAACCCATTACATAATCATAAATATGTTTATACAAATGCTTGGATTAGGGTAATACAACAGTTCTTCTTGGCTTGTAAAATCACGCCCACTCTTAGCTGTGTGCACAGACAAGCATAGCCTTTGTCCTATTGAGTACAGTCTCCTACCAATAATGAATAGTGAAGGAGTATGAAGTGAAGTGAAAGCCGCTCAGTCATGCCCAACTCTTTGCAACCCCATAGACTATACAGTCCATGGAATTCTGTAGGCCAGAATACTGGAGTGGGTAGCCTTTCCCATCCCCAGGGAGGGAGTATGGCTGGCATGCATGAGATAAGCCCATCAAAGATGAGATTAATACCCCCAAATCCTTGTCTCTTCTATGATTCATTATGAATCTTTCATCGATCACAGTCACATTTTTATATACTTTCTTTTTATCCACAGAAATCAAACATACTGCCTCTACCACACCTCTAACTCCATTTTGGAAAATTAAAGGGTAGTTCCTCTCTTTAGGAAATTTGTTTCATTTATTTCAATTTACTTAGCTCTTAGCACCAAGCATGACATATTAGGTGTTCAATATAACACCTAAACTGAATTTCATCTGCGAGTGCCAAATCTATGCTTTTATTCATTAATTCATTCATCGAATCAATTATTCTACATATATTAAAAACATAATGTATGCCTTTCTCTTGGCTAAGAGAAAGATGACTTAAAACACAGCTTCCTTCCTTTAAGAGTCAGTCTATCCAGAAGGGGATATTAACATATAAACCACAAATTTGACTGTAAGGCAGAAAATTGCAAAAGATGAATTTAAGTGAAAAAATTTTACCTGGAAGATAGGAAAAAAACAACTTTGACTATAGATGAAAGAATGAAACTCATAGAAGGGGTGGCATTTCATCTGGGCCCTAAAACAATGAGCAGAATTTTGGAATTGTATGATGTGTATATATGTGTAGATATATGCATATATGCCTTCTGTATTATTTTATAAAAACAAATGTGTACATATATATGCCATGCTATGTGGTATGAAGGATTTTAGTTTCCCAACTAGGAAGAACCTATTACACTGACCTGAGCCTGTCTCTTATACACATCTTGGTTTGTGCTATTTTTCCTTTTTGTAATCAGTCTAGCACCATTTATTACATAGCCCCTGGCAATATCAAATGCAGTCACGGGATACACCAAGTTTGGAGGTACTCGGCAGGGCTGTTTCTGGTCTTTATTTTGTTTCAATATTCTATTTTCTCTTCTTGAACCAATACTCCACTCAGGAAAGGATGTTTGGTGGGGAGGACCATGGGGATAATCAGCTTTATAATAGGAATCATTCTCTTTACTATCAGCATGTGTTAAACGCCTACCATGTTCAGACTCCTGAGCTATTTACTTAATACCCAGTATTACATGCAATCTTTAATACAATCTGATGAGGCAAGTGTATCTTTATTGTAAAGATGGGGAAACTGGGTCCTGAAATGAAAACTTGCCCAAGTGTATTTAGGATGGAAGTGAGAGAGCTGGGATTCACACTCAACTCCATCTACCTGCAATGCTTGTCCCCTTAACACCTATGATACACTCTCTCCCTGGACAAGACTCCAGGGATTGCCTTGCCCAGCAGTTCTCAGCACTGGAGACACATTAGAATCACCGAGGAGCTTTTCCAACACACACTGATTCCACTTCACACAATGTAAATCAGAATATCCAGGAACAGAGCTCAGGCATTAGTATTTTTAAAGAGCTTCCTGGATTCTACTGTGCCTCCAAGTTGGAGCACCACTAATTCAGTCCCATGGACTCAGGGAAGCCTGGCGTGCTGCAGTCCATGGGGTCACGAATAGTAGGACGCGACTTGGAGACTGAACAACAGCTTATTTACTCATGAGAAAACCTAGGCACAAAGATGGAGTATAACTTGCTCCAAATCTCATACTAATTTAATGACAGAACAGGAGCTACAATCCAGGTACTTTTAAAAAATGTTTCATTTTATATTGGAATATAGTGGAGTTATGATGCTGCGTTCATTTCAGATGTAAAGCAAAGTGATGCAGTTACATACTTGCATCTACTCTTTTCCAAATTCTTTTCCCATTTGGGTCTTACGTAATGTTGAATAGAGTTCCTTCTGCTACACAGAAGGTCCTTGTTGGTCAGCCATTTTAAATATACTAGAGTGTATGTGTCAATTCCAGGCTCCCTAACTATTCCCTACCACTCTTCCTGCCAGTAACCGTAAGTTCCTTCTTTTAAGTTCGTATGCTTCTGTTTTGAAAATAAGGTCATTTGTATAATTTTTTTAAGATTCCACATGTAGTTCTCTTCCTCTGTGTGACTTGCTTTGCTCAGTATGACAATTTCTGGGTCCACCCATGTTTCTTCAAATGGCATTATTTCATTCCTTTTAATGGCTGATTAATATTCCATTGTATATATGTATCACATCTTCTTTATCCATTCATCTGTTGATGGACATTTAGTCTGCTTCCAGGTCTGGCTGTTGTAAACAGTACTGCAATGAACGTTGGGGTGTATGTATTCTTTTGAACCATGGTTTTCTCTCGATACATGCCCAGAAGTGGTATTGTTGAATCATATGGTAGCTCTATTTTTATTTTCTTAAGGAAACTTCATATTAAATAACTAAAATGAAAGGACAACCCACAGAATGGGAAAAATATTTTCAAATGAGGCAACCAACAAAGGATTAATTTCCAAAGCTTAAAAGCAGCTCATGCAGCTCAATACAAAAGAAAAAAGAAATCCAATCAAAAAATGGACAGAAGACCTAAATAGACATTTCTCTAAAAGAGACATACAGATGGTACATGAAAAGCTGCTCAACATCACTAATTATTAGAGAAGTGCAAATCAAAACTCACACCAGTCAGAACGGCCACCATCAAAAAGTCGACAAACAATAAGTTTTGGAGAGGGTATGGAGAAAGGTAGGCCTCCTACAATGCTGGTGGGAATGTAAATTGATACAACCACATGGATAACAGTATGGAGATTCCCAAGTACTTTGATTCATAGCCCAGTAATCAGCATAAGACAGCACAGTTCCTCAGCATTATATATACGGAGTGGTGGCTGAATAAATTCCCCATAAGTTTATATTCAAACTGTTTCACAGGGTCCTGAAAGTTTTAGGCCAGGTCAAGGAAGAGAAGTAGAAAGCTGGCCAGAATCATCTGTCCATATGGCTGCTGGTACTCAGAAGTGACTTCTCTGGTGTGAAATCAAGAGACTGAGTCCTCTCACCCATAAACAACTTATTCCCAATTTTCCAAATGTTTGCTCTCTTGCTTATTGAAAACAAAACCTCCACTAATATTTTTAGTTGGTAATTATAAATAACTAGAAAATTACCTTGTAGAAATACACACTGACCTGAGCTCAAAGTGTCAATGGTGAATCAGACATCCTTTTTCTAAGAACAGATTACTGAAAAAAGAGATAAGAAAGCTGAAAGTCACAAGGCAACAAAAAAGGAGAATATGAGAAGTATTAAGACGAACTTTCCACTGGAACCTTAATATCGCCTAGACTCTCACAAAGAAAAGCCATTGTATATAATATCGATACATGGACTGATATGATAACATGAATATAATTCCTTGGATAAAAATGGGAAGAAAACTCTCTTGTCAGTGAGGAGGATAGTCTTACCCTTGCATTTATTTAGACCGTCTTTAATGAAAAATCAAACACACACACAAAAAGAGATTATACTTAAATGAATACCTATATGCCAGAATTATTGATACACTACTATTATTACTAATATTATCACCTTATCATTGCTGACATGCAGTTTTGAGCACTCTCCTTTCTAGATGCTCAGAGAGTTATCATCTTTGCTATATTCCTGAAGAGAGATTCGTGGCTCCAAAACTATGAGGCTTGCTCTTTGCTTCATGTACACAAGTCAAAGAAGACACACACAGGTCATAACTCTGGTTATCACTTTTCCTTAACTTTGGTTCATTCTACTTTCATACAATCCATTCATTTGCACCAACAGCCCTAACTAGGTTTTATAAGCTCAATTTGGCCCTCTCTACATAGCTGATAAGCTGCAATATGCAGGTAGTACATAGCGTTTCTGACTGTGGTACAATTTTGGCAGAATAATTGTACAGCAGTGTTTGTGTCTTGAATATTTTATTGCCTTCTGTCTTCATTATTTTATAAAAACAAATGGAAGATGAAAATGCTGATATGAGAAGTATAGATCTTGTAAACCTAATATAGTTGAGACAAAGATGGAAATCACTCTGACTGCCAAAAGTGGTAAATCTACAAGACATTCATTGGGCTTAAGCCAGTCAACTGTTTGTTCAGTTGTGAATAGAAGATAACAAACAAGAACATATTAGAAATTCTAGAGATAAATCATAGAGATCTGTGTTAAAGACAAAGTGTAACTGAGGACGTTTTAGCTCTCCATGCCTGGGTCCTCAACTTAAAATATGTAAGTTTATTTTTTGGCTTTTATACAGGAAACTTTGACACACATGTTTTAAAAGTGCATTATGTATAAGAAGTAGAATATTTCCTGCATAGTTCTAATAAACCAAAAATAACCCATTACATAATCATAAATATGTTTATACAAATGCTTGGATTAGGGTAATACAACAGTTCTTCTTGGCTTGTAAAATCACGCCCACTCTTAGCTGTGTGCACAGACAAGCATAGCCTTTGTCCTATTGAGTACAGTCTCCTACCAATAATGAATAGTGAAGGAGTATGAAGTGAAGTGAAAGCCGCTCAGTCATGCCCAACTCTTTGCAACCCCATAGACTATACAGTCCATGGAATTCTGTAGGCCAGAATACTGGAGTGGGTAGCCTTTCCCATCCCCAGGGAGGGAGTATGGCTGGCATGCATGAGATAAGCCCATCAAAGATGAGATTAATACCCCCAAATCCTTGTCTCTTCTATGATTCATTATGAATCTTTCATCGATCACAGTCACATTTTTATATACTTTCTTTTTATCCACAGAAATCAAACATACTGCCTCTACCACACCTCTAACTCCATTTTGGAAAATTAAAGGGTAGTTCCTCTCTTTAGGAAATTTGTTTCATTTATTTCAATTTACTTAGCTCTTAGCACCAAGCATGACATATTAGGTGTTCAATATAACACCTAAACTGAATTTCATCTGCGAGTGCCAAATCTATGCTTTTATTCATTAATTCATTCATCGAATCAATTATTCTACATATATTAAAAACATAATGTATGCCTTTCTCTTGGCTAAGAGAAAGATGACTTAAAACACAGCTTCCTTCCTTTAAGAGTCAGTCTATCCAGAAGGGGATATTAACATATAAACCACAAATTTGACTGTAAGGCAGAAAATTGCAAAAGATGAATTTAAGTGAAAAAATTTTACCTGGAAGATAGGAAAAAAACAACTTTGACTATAGATGAAAGAATGAAACTCATAGAAGGGGTGGCATTTCATCTGGGCCCTAAAACAATGAGCAGAATTTTGGAATTGTATGATGTGTATATATGTGTAGATATATGCATATATGCCTTCTGTATTATTTTATAAAAACAAATGTGTACATATATATGCCATGCTATGTGGTATGAAGGATTTTAGTTTCCCAACTAGGAAGAACCTATGGCCCTCTATGGTAGACACAGAGTCTTAACCAATGGACCACCAGGCAAGCCCATTAAAAAAAATTTTTTTTGACATATGGATGAACTAGGGATAAAATAAGGGAATATCAGAGTAGCAAAAAAAAAAAAGAAAAAAGGTGGGGGGGGGGTGGGGCAAATCCATATAAGATAGTGAAACTGAAGTAGAAATTATTCCCTGACCAATGATGTTTTAGAACCATGAGGTTTAAGTTAGGCTTGGCTAATTAAGAATGGAGGGTACACAAGTCTGGGAACCTAGTAAGATGCAAGATTGCATTTAAAGAAAAAATCCTCCATAAAGAAGGTTTTCCTAAATAACAGTAAACTCAACAGGACCACCAGGAAAAATGTTGTGCCTCATGGGATATTGGAATATTTGTGTTTTTTATTTGAAGTATAGCAGAAAAATGGAGGGAAGATTCTAATGAGGATTCCCAATTAAAAGCCTGCAAGCAGGCTTCAGGCTAGAATGCACACTTCCTATATGCCCTCCAAAAGTACAAACTGGAAATTTAAAGTAATTCTGGGTTAGCAGACAGTTGACTGGACTGACTGACCCACATGCAAATCCACTGCAGAGGAATGAAGTTTCAACCTAAGCTATGTATGCGTCCATATTTATATATCTCTAATTCCATCTAATTACTGGAATAGATGAAAAAACACAATAATTAGATGTAATAAAAGAGAGAACTTGAATTAAACATTAAATCTAATGAACCCACTGAAATGTGTTACAAAAATATCCCTCAAAATATGTAAAAATAAATTATAAAAGAAAAGTTATAAGGCAAAGAGAATAGGTAATATTTCAATACTGTCTTCAGCAAAATTGAATATTGCAAAATATGTAATATCCAAAAAGAAGATAATGGATGAGAATTTTTCAAGTTGATGCTACACACATCACTCTGAAGTTTTCACTGGCTAGATAAAATTTATAAATACATACACAACATTGAAACTGCAGAATGTGAAAAGAAATGAAGTGAACTTAAAGAACATCCAAAGGGAAAAGATTACCTCAAATAATAACAGTTACGATGACAGCTAATTTCTCAGGCATAATCTTGGAAACTATAAAGAAATAGAACTGTATCTTCAAGGAACTAAGATAAATTAACTGCCATCCTAGAATTCCATGTACAAGAAAACTGTCAAGAATGGTGAGACTTCTGACTTCTGCTTACTACTCAGGAATCTGGAAAAGAGTGTCACTCTTCTTTTTAATAATAATAAAACCCACTGGATAAAAGCAAGTTCATACCTTTGCTCAAAGTTATCAGAGACCTGGTGCTGCAGGGCAACCTGCCAGCCAAAAATCGAAGGAGACCAGGCAACTGCAAGTTGAAATGGAACACAGGGAAGTGTCTGCTTGGGTTCAATGCCTCAGGATGCCATTCATGCTGGTAAGAAGAATTCAGCTAAAATATTTTTAATGAATTGATGACAAAAGTCAAAAGTGGGCTGGCCTGAGGAAAATAAAATCAGAAAAGCAGGGTTACCAATAGCAGCCGTATAGTGGGATCATCACAGTTGACAGCCCCCTACTCAGCAGACAAATCCAGCAGATTTTGCAGCTGGAGTACCACCAGGAAAGCTGTGGCACACTGCTGCATATTTCACCAGCCTTTGCCTCAGAGGTATTCACATCTGCTAACTCTCACCTGAGACTTTTTCCCTGTTCCTTACCCCCGCAGCAACCTCCACCAGAACCCTAGAACTGCACCAGCAGCCAGCACAGGCTTCCACAGCTGTGTGAGTAGTGACGCAGGCTCATCAAAGAGATCTGAGGGAATTCCCTGGTGGTCCAGTGGTGAGGACTGTGCTTTCACTGCCAGGGGCCTGGGTTCAATCCCTGGTTGGGGAAATAAGATGGAACAAGACATGTGGTGCAGTCAAAAGAAACAAAGAGAATGATTTGAAATTTAAAAAAAAAATAGAAATTAACAAAGATACAAAAGGAAAGACAGTCTTGTTTAGGCATTGAAAGAATATTGTGAAAATGTCCATACTATGCAAAGCCAGTTTACATACTCACTGCATCCCCTATAAGATTTGTAATGACTTGTTTTTATGGAAATAGAAAAAAAAATCCTAAAAATTTTACAGAAACACAAGACACTTAATAGCCACAGAAATCTTGAGAAAGAAGAAGAAAGATAGAGTCATCACATTGCCTGATCTCAAGCCATATTCAGTTCAATTCAGTCGCTCAGTCGTGTCCGACTCTTTGCGACCCCATGAATCGCAGCACGCCAGGCCTCCCTGTCCATCACCATCTCCCGGAGTTCACTCAAACTCACGTCCATCGAGTCCGTATTACAAAGGTATAATTATCAAAGCAGTATGTTACTGGCATAAAAGGAGACATATGGGACAATGAAACAGAATTAAGAGCCCCCAAACATATCAAGGATCACACTGTAAAAGCTTAATATGTCTAGTAAAATTGCCAACACCCATTGGATCATCGAGGAAACATGAGAGTTCCAAAAACAATCTACTTCTGCTTTAAAGACTATGTCAAAGCCTCTGACTGCGTGGACCACAACAAACTGTGAAAAATTCTTCAAGAGATGGGAATAGCAGACTGCCTTATCCGCCTCCTGAGAAATCTGTATGCAGGTCAAGAAGCAACAGTTAGAACTGGACATTGAACAACAGACTGGTTCCAAACTGGGAAAGGAGCATATCAAAGCTGTAAATTATCACCCTGCTTATTTAACTTATATGCAGAGTACATCATGAGAAATGCCACACAAGTGGCACAAGCTGGAATGAAGCACAAGCTGGAATCAAGATTGCCAGGAGAAATATCAATAACCTCACATATGTCAATCACCTCAGATATGTAGATGACACCATCCCTATGGCAGAAAGTGAAGAAGAACAAAAGAGCCTCTTGATGAAAGTGAAAGAGGAGAGTGAAAAAGTTGGCTTAAAGCTCAACATTCAGAAAATGAAGATCATGGCATCTGGTCCCATCACTTCATAGCAAATAGATGGAGAAACAGTGGAAACAGTGACAGACTTCATTTTGGGGGGCTCCAAAATCACTGCAGATGGTGACTGAAACCATGAAATTAAAAGACATTTGCTCCTTGGAAGAAAAGCTATGACCAACCTCATTTAGTTCAGTCGCTCAGTCATGTCCGACTCTTTGTGACCCCATGAATTGCAGTAGAAACAGTGGAAACAGTGACAGACTTCATTTTGGGGGGCTCCAAAATCACTGCAGATGGTGACTGAAACCATGAAATTAAAAGACATTTGCTCCTTGGAAGAAAAGCTATGACCAACCTCATTTAGTTCAGTCGCTCAGTCATGTCCGACTCTTTGTGACCCCATGAATTGCAGCACACCAGGCCTCCCAGTCCATCACCATCTCCCGGAGTTCACTCAGACTCACATTCATTGAGTTGGTGATGCCATCCAGCCATTTCATCCACTGTCGTCCCCTTCTCCTTCTGCCCCCAATCCCTCCCAGCATCAGAGTCTTTTCCAATGAGTCAACTCTCCACATGAGGTGGCCAAAGTACTGGAGTTTCAGCTTTAGCATCATTCCTTCCAAAGAAATCCCAGGGCTGATCTCCTTCAGAATGGACTGGTTGATTCTCCTTGCAGTCCAAGGGACTCTCCAGAGTCTTCTCCAACACCACAGTTCAAAAGCATCAATTCTTTGGCGTTCAGCCTTCTTCGCAGTCCAACTCTCACATCCATACATGACCACAGGAAAAACCATAGCCTTGACTAGACAGACCTTAGTCGGCAAAGTAATGTCTCTGCTTTTGAATATGCTATCTAGGTTGGTCATAACTTTCCTTCCAAGGAGCGTCTTTTAA
>SJYX01018803.1:0-42110 GCA_006410675.1 Oreotragus oreotragus | reverse complement strand
ACTGACTAGAGAAAAATGAAAAGTCTCCTTATATCTGATTTAAAGGAAAGGAAGAAGAGTTAGACTGTAGACTATTTTAGTGAATTTAAAAAGTCTTTCCCAAAATAAAAAACTAAAAATATGATTTGATTATAAAGATGTATCTTTTCTTCAATGATTAATTGCTTTCATTTTGGTGGTTATTTTCAGTCTTCCTGATTTTTGTTCATAATCTCCATATCAATCTTCTGAATTCTCTCAAAATCAACTAATGTATTAATGAGTCATATTTTGAGTTACAAAATACAACCTATCCATCTGGTGCAGGAGTCAACAAACTTTTTCTGTAAAGGGCCAGAAAAGTAATTATTTTAGGCTTTGCAGGCTACATGGTCTCTGTCATAACTACTCAGCTCTGCTGTTCCAGGGGGAACATAGCCATAGATAATACATAAGCCAATGAAAATGGTTGTGTCCCAATAAAATAACAAGGCAGTAAGCCAGATTTGGCCCATGGCTATAATTTGCCAACACCTACCTATCATTATTTTTAATTTTATTACAAAAATTCTCAACTATACAGAAAACAAAGAGAAAACCATAAGCCATCACTTAGATTTAACAGTTCACATTTTGCCATATTCACTTCATCCATTTTGTTGCTGAATTACCATGAAGAAGACTTCTGTCATCATGAGATTTTGTTCCTACATAATTCAGCATCTTTAAAAAGACATACCTTTCAGTGCTACTCTCCCAATTCATCCCATCCTCTCCTTCCCCAATTGTGGCCACAATGTGTTTCCACTGCTGCCCTGCAAACAGGTTCATCAGTACCATCTTTCTAAATTCCATATATATGCATTAATTTATGATATTTATTTTTCTCTTTCTGACTTACTTCACGGTGTATAATAGGCTCTAGGTTCATCCACTTCATCATAACTGAATCTGATAGGTTCTTTTTATGACCAAGTAATACTCCATTGTATATAGGTACCACAACTTCTTTACCCATTCATCTGTTGATGGGCATCTAGGCTGTTTCCATGGCTGATTCATGCTGATGTATGGCAGAAACCAGCACAATACTGTAAAGCAAATATCCTCCAATTAAAACTAAATAAATTTAATAAAAAATAAAGATACATCAATAAATATATTAATATATAGAAATAAAATTATAATTAGCTAATTGGGTCAATTACACAATCAATTGTATAATTTTATATAATTATAAAATATAATCATAAATATAAATTAATCAATATAACAAATTATTAATATATACATTACCAATAAAACATATAATTCCTTAACAGCCTATTTAAAATTTTTTCCAAATATCCCCAAAGTTATTTCTAGAGTTGTCTTGTTCATATCAGGAATCCAACTAAGGACCAGTCATTGCATTTGACTGTTATACACAAAAAGAAAAGTCTCATTTAATCAAATGCTGCCTCCATCCTCCAGATTTTTTATTTGACTCATTGAGGAATAGTCTGATTTTAAACAACTTAAGCAAGATCTAGACTCAGTATCCCTCATAGGAACACTAACATAGAGGCAAATACAAAAGGTTTTGGTTCTGTTATCCTTAACATTTCTCTCAATTTCTTCTCCATTTTTAAGATTTTTAAAAATATCTTTCACCTATTTTTAAAACAATTTCTAGAGCTTATTATGTAATTTAGATATATATATGACACCAGAGGCTCACATATAACATAAAAACATATTCCAAAGAGTTTTTCTGGAATGTATGTGTCCACCCAATGGGTGCCATGTAAACGAAGGGGGATAGAACAGTTGCTTAAATAAGGCTTAAGAAATTCTAAATCAGTAGATTCCATCAGCTTCCGTGAAAGATGCTGATTACTTTGTCTTTCAAGTGGGCACTACAATATTCCAAGCTGTGAAAAAATATATAGAAATGTAGACGTGACATTCTAGGGTGTGCAATGCCTTAGAAAAGAGCAAAATCCTTTCCCCCAAGAATTTTGATCCTTGTGAGAAAATCTGTCCATTTTACCAGAAAGCACCAGGAAAAAACAAAACAGAAAAATCACCCCAGATTTCATCAAATTCCCATGAAGGAAGAACTGTTGGGATGTAAGTGGACATGCACATCCTGAACATTATTCATAGCAGAATCAGGATGTAATGAGACCAGGAAGATTAAGCAACCTTGTACAGCACAGTTATGTTTTACTGGGGTGAGAGTTACAGATAAGGGGACTGGAAGGAATGTTTAAGGAAACATGACCACAGAAATGAGAGTTGTGTGTTGTTGCCTCTGTTTTAGTTTCTCAGTTCATTGGCATTAGTAAATATGATCAGCAAGGAGTCAAATATAAGGGACTTGGCAACTGAGATAATAGGAAAAGAATCAAATGTGCTGAATGGAAAAGCAGAAAGCTAGAGTTCCCTCAGTTGAGAAAAAGAATAGGGTAGATTTCATTAGAAAGAGCTGAATTGATAAGGAACAGCCATTAAACTTAGGATAAGATAGATGATAAAAACAGTGATGCTCTAACCTCTTGGCACTGGGGCAATATGGTAACCACTGGCTGTATGTGGTTGGGCTTCTCTGATGGCTCAGTGGTAAAAAATTCACCTACCAGTACAGGAGATGTGGGTTTGACCCTAGGTTGGTTGGGAAGATCCCTTGGAGAAGGAAATGGCAAACCACTCCAGTATTCTTGCCTGGGAAATCCCATGGACAGAGAAACCTCACAGGCTACAGTCCATGGGGTCGTGAAAGAGTCAGACACAATTTAGCAACTAAACAAGAAAAATGGCCTCATGCAGTTATTTAAATTTACAGTAAAAATTTTAGTTTCTGAGTTCTGTTTCAATTGCTCAATAGCTACACATGGTTAGTGGCTAGCATAATGGATCCACAGATCCACAATCGATTCAAGTGTTCTCCCAGATAGAGAACGTTTCCACATTTCAGGAAGTTGTCTATTGAACAACACTGCTTCAAGAACATTAAGATGAGTAGGGAAAAAAAGGTAGAGAAGGAGATGAAGGAGGAGGAATGGTGATTCATAGCCTCTCTTTTCCACTTGTTACCTAATGTCACTAGTTCTCATGTGACAATTCAGACAGCCAGGTTCTTCCACACCTCCTCTCTAGAAAGCTCTTGGAGACACTGCTGCCTTACAGATGCTCCAGTTGGTTGCGATTGTGGAGCAAGTCATTGAGTTAGGGGTGGAGCCAGGGTTGGGTGTGGGGAAGAGTCATTCCATGGATGAAGAGGACCAGTGTACATCTTAGCACCATGCCCAGAATTCAAGGTGGAAAGAACATTCGCTTGCCACTGGGAGGCTTGTAAATGTATATCCTTCCTTCTCCCATGCCCAGTGAGTCTTCAGCCATTTGTGGTCAGACTTTTTTACTACTAATATATTGCTTAGACTAAGTCATGGGTCGATACGTACATTCTATCCTACTTGACTAATGAGAAAGTTGATCCAATTTTTCACATCAACCAATTCCTAAGTATTCTTATTCACTTTTTTTTTTAACCATTTATGCAAGTAAATATAGGCAGCCCATCTCCTCCTTCTAAGCTCCATGACGAAGAGCATGACATTTCCAAACCATTGAGAAGTAACCTTTTTAGTCACACACCTGTAATGAAATGACAGCATTCTAGAGAACCTCTGACTCTCAGAGATATCCTTCCTTTCTGGGACAATTTTTAATATCCTTTTGACCATAATCAACATCTTACCAGATAGATCTCTTATTCCAGACTGCTATTTCTAGCTCCAAAGACTTCCTGCCACTCACAATATTTATACTAGACATTGTCAGGTGAAGAGGAGATTACCCTTAGAACATTTCCAAAGGCTTTCCTGCAACAGTCACTATTTATTTCACAGACTTCAGGGCTACATTCAGTTTCCTATTTGCCTGTGTGGGCAGCTTTTTCTCCAGTGTATTCCCTGTGCTCTAATTGGCTCACTATACAGATTCTTGGCTCTATGCTTGGGAATCGTCACTGACTTTTAACCCACCTCACCTGAAGAACAGCTTTCTGTGTTTCTATTAGTATTTCAGGCTCTGATCCTCACTTTTTAAATTATCACTGAGATTTTAATTGGTGGTTTTGATTGTTTACATTTAATCTTCCCTAGTGATATTTTACATTTTATTTTACTCCATTTGAAAAAGACAGAACCTTAAAAAGAGAGAAATAATTGGGGAAAGAAGATACTCATTTAGAGAGACAATAGAGACGTCCCTGGACTTTGGCTGGTCGCTTAAAGGAAACTGTGATTTACGCAAGGGACCTTAAAATTGTAAGTAAATTGTAAGTATGTACGTTTTGTTTGTTTGAACGAATGCTTAAATAAAAAAAATCATCACTCCTAACATTAGCGGAGTTTCTGTCTCTTAAAAATAGTTCAGAAAATGACTGTTTCCTAACGTCCACTGAAATGGAAAGTTTATAATGTTCTGTTGTGACCTGAAGGTCTGGCAATGAACATGGGTCACATAATCCTCTTTGAATACTATAAACATTCAGACTCCACTTCCCTTTTCAATACGGGAAGAAGCTGAACAACCTGTAAATAGAACCTAGGGTGAAAAACCCCTATCCGTTGTAGAGCTCTTCACACTTCTGATCATTCTAAATGCCTGCCACTGGAAACCTTCAATAAAGGGGTGAATCTTCCCTGCCCCACAGAGAGCTGCCTTTCAGCTGAAAGAGGGTGTGTCCCTAAGTTTTTACCTGCGAGCAATGATGATCCTGTTAAGCATTTCAGGGAGACCAGCCCAAGTTTTTAGGGTGGGGATCTAGACAGGTTATACGTACCTTCAGACCTGCTCTCAGAGAAGGCAGAAACACCTCAAAGCCTGCATGTAAGAACATCTACTGAGAAATTATTTTTAAGCAGACACCAGCTGAGTGGGGGGAAGAGAAAGAACAGAGAAGAAAAAACAAAGCTCCCTTGATCTTGGATGTAAGAGAACCCAGCAGCGATGAACTGGCCCTTCTTCGGAGCAGCTGTGGTGCTGCTCATTTTCCTGGTAAGTGAATCCTGTTAAAGTTTCCATCATCCATCTCATGGTAAACAAGGGAGAACTTTTAGGAAAATGTTATTTTTGTGTTATTTCTAACCTAAACCCATTAAAAGTTTATGCTAATGATAAGGTGATTTTTATGGACTAGATTTTTAAATAGTGTTTTTCTCCTTAATTGAAGACTCCACGATCATATTAGTGCATCAGTGTCAACTCACCATATCACATCTCTGAGATCGAAGTCATCGCCAAGTCACGCCGGGGAAACACTGAACTTGGGAAAGGCAGATCACTACTTAATAGCGTTCTGTTGTTCAAATTCTCTTTTGCAGGTGGGCTTGGAAAACTAATCTCACAGGTGTATCTTGGTTTTTAATCTAGACATTTTCCCATACTTTTGGTATCTTTGCTGGTAGAGTCACTATAGTTTTTAAAATGTAAAAATAGGATCCATACAAATTAAAATCATAGCTGTTTGTAACTGGCTTCACCACCCAAACAGTCTCATCAGTTCTGTATGTGGTTGGGGGTTCATATCACTGATATCAGAAGCCCCACACTTCTAAACTGTAATTTTATTTAAAACATTTATTTAATTTCAAAAAGAATGGCAGTATGGGAGATGTATAAATGACATAGTAGGTGAAGGAATGGCTATAATTAAGGAATAAGTATAATTATTATGATAATGGTTCTTACTACTGAAAAGTCAGTAATGACCATGAGACAAAAGTTGTACGTTTGATGGTCAGAGAAACTATAACAAAATACTTTATTATTGCAACCCTACACTTTATTAGTCTTCTCTCTTTAGAGACGACTTCTAAGTGCAGCATTAGTGTGTTGTAGCAACTTCTCTTATGCTGAAAAATTGAAAATTGTAGTCTCTTTCACAATAATGTTAATATAATACAAAGAGGCAAATGACAGGTAAATTGAGACTTCCAGTTTGGCAGGATGTAGCGCTGTGGTGAATATTTGTCTCTACTTGCTTCATTTTTGAACTGGATTGTTGGGTGTCTATAGTAACAAGTGGGATCTTTGATTCAACACATGCTGGTTAATTTGAATTCACTTCATTAATTGAGAGGCCATAACCAGTGGATTTATTAATAAATGAGCATCAGTAAGTGGTAGCTATATAGTTCCAAACTGCCCTTCAAACATTAGCCTTATTCCAGGGACTTGATACTGAGAATTTCATAATTTGGGACATGGCAGGGATTAACGAGTACCACACAGTATGTCATTTGAAAGTAGGAGTGTTTGTTAACTATGAAATAAGAAAATGCTTTTATTTTTAATTTCATATACATTTGATCTAATTCAGGTCCATTATAGTGTCAGTTGATTAAAGTTTATTCAGATGCTTATGTATTTTCATTGAATCTATAAGATGCTTTTTTAAATTTTTATGATTATTTCTAATTAATTACACCCTATAAAATTCCTTTAAATAGCCATTTGTATCTAGTCATTCTTCAGTAGAGCGTATCATTTTATCAAACCCATGTATTTTCATGTAACTTTCTCTCTTTGTAGAGAGATTTCTGGGCCTTTGTCCTTTATTTTCTGAGTCTGGACAGTTTTTGCCTGTTCGCATGTGAATCATTTGTTTTTTTGCCATATTTTACTTTGGAATCAATCATAAGTTTCTCATACACATTGCTGCTGCTGCTGCTGCTGCTACTAAGTCGCTTCAGTCGTGTCCGACTATGTGCGACCCCATAGATGGCAGCCCACCAGGCTCCCCCATCCCTGGGATTCTCCAGGCAAGAACACTGGATTGGATTGCCATTTCCTTCTACAACGCATGAAAGTGAAAAGTCAAAGTGAAGTCGCTCAGTCATGTCCGACTCTTAGCAACCCCAGGGACTGCAGCCTACCAGGCTCCTCCGTCCATGGGATTTGCAGGCAAGAGTACTGGAGTGGGTTGCCATTGCCTTCTCATACACATTAGGAAAATTATTTCTTGAAGAACTTATTTTATAAAGAATTGGAATCTTTCATTTAAAATATCACAACTTTTTTTAAAAATTCACTTTCTACAGTTTAGAAAAATCACAAGATATTTTTACTACTGATTTTACCAGATGATCTGGATAAATATCCTTTGGAGTTATCCAATCTATTTTTGCTTTAAAATACTGTTTCTGAATGTGAACCATCACTATAGCAAACTTTTATGCTAGCCTTATTCTGAATATTTGCTTTTATCAGTTAAAAAAAAAGAAAGAAATCTATGTAGGTCTTTATATCCTATGCTCAAAATTGGTAAGTGAAAATCTACATTAAAGAGCATATTTGGGCAATTTTGAAAACTTTTAAGACATTTAAACTGATACTATCTTTAATGCAAACTGATACTATCTTTAATGCAAACTGAGAGCTGGGCAACCACGTATTTACAAGTATTCTGTGTAATCTGCTCAATGTTCCTTTAAGTTTTAAGACTTTGTTCAAATTAGAGAGTTAGATCAGGGAGAATAAAGCAGAAGAAACTTCTTATGGAGGCCAAATTTGCCACAGGACTATTCCATTATCTAGGCAAGGTGCCTGAACAGACACTAGCTTACAGCTGTTATAACATTGCAGGCCAAAGAAATGTTATTAATGAATGCTACATTTCTTTTTCTTTTTTTTTCTTTTTGTTTCCATGAGATTGGTGTGTATATGGGTGGTTAGCAGGGGGCTGGGGAAGGTTAGAATGAGTTCTACACCAGAAAACAAAGTTAACTTTGTATCAAATGTAAGAAATCTTTGTGAGTGGCTGTAACTGTGGTATAAGTGATGGCATGGTGACTGTGAAAAAAGCAAAGTAGAACCAGTAAAATTTTATAGTTCTATTGATTTCTAAAACTCACTTTGCAACTTCACCAGGTCCAATCGACCAACTCAAATCAATACAGACATCGAGGTGTCTTTTTCTATAAAAGTCAACTTCTGCAGCATACACTCAAAGAACAAATAAACCTATCTTTACTACCAAGAATGACAGATTTCTTCAGTTGATCATGCCAGCCTCGCTTCTCCTCTTTCCATGGTTAATACTCCCTTAAAAAAAACTTCTTCTGACCACCAGATAAACTAATTCCACAGTTTGAATTTAGCTGAAATTATTAAGTATATAAGCAGGTTTTATTTGGAGTATTTCTCAAGCCCAGGGCTAAAATACATGGACTATAATATATACTTTACTACACAGTTCATCAACTTATGTGAACCAGAATCTTAAATTTCCATAATTGTGTTTACTGATGCCTAAAGCAAGAACTAACAAACTAGTACAGATACAACGGAAGAGAAGCAAAGGGAGGGATCTATGCTTTCTCGTGCTCATATTATAGTGACACATATTAGAGATATCAGAGTTTCAGTAAAATATTTTCTAGAAGATGGAAGTGGCATTTCTGTTCACCTGTTAATTCAAATGTATAAATAGTATTTAAGCAAAATCATGATGCTCTTAAAAGCTTTGGAATTTCACAGCAAGTTTAAGATCGGCCTGTTCTTTCACTTTTATGAAAATAAAGAGTACAAATCTGTCTTCATTTAATTGGTTTGGGTTACTACAGAATAAAATCATTTACTGTGTCTGATTAAGGTGATAGAAAAACATAAAGAACTAGGAAGTGCTAACTGGATAAATCTGATGACTTGGCTGCTAAAGGACATGATTCAACTACTTAACAAGGCTCATGAATCTAGAAAAATAACACTGTCTATTCCCAGAGCACTTTATTTCTGATAACTCTTCTGCTACACATTCTTCAAGAATGTGTTGTTGTTGGCTACCTCCGTGTCCTAACAGGCACTGGCCTGACACTCAAAGCAGGATGCACACCTGGTACAGCAGTTAGACTTACTGTGCTCCCCACAGTGCGGGAGCACCCTTCCAGAGCACTGGGTCATGTCACTCTTGCTGGCTATGCCTGGCATGCAATGTCCTCTAATAGACTTAGGCAAGTCAAAGTGGTTTAAATGCCACCAGTTGCTGATCTCAGTTGGTCTACAAGCACAGAGCACAGCCTTGGCTAATAAACCACCACAGCTTCACAAATTAAGGACTGCCTGCTGCTCATAAAACTACCCGGCTGTAAGTTATTCGAGAGCAGGTTCTGTGTCCAAGTCACTTCTGTATCCTTCATAGTGCCTTGCACCTGTGTGAAATTGCTCAGTAGACATCTAATTCACAAAGAAAAGGTAAATAGGGAATAAAAGAGATAAATAGGGAATTTGGAGGTGGTTTCTATTCCCCCCGACACACATACACACTCCAAATAATCATGAGGGTATTACACATGAAAAAGTCATGACGAATTTTCCTGTTACTTTCACGATGCAGTATACATTTACATTTTATCTAAGGCTTGTCATAATATTTTTAGGGCTTAAATCCTTCAAAAGTATTAATAATAAAGCCTTGGTTTCACACATCTGATATGTATTTGTCAAAGAAATAAATAAACCAATCAACAAATAAGAAGAATGACCTACCAACATGCTGTCAACTCCAGCTATGGTCCAAGTAATATAAAGGAAAGACAAAACAGAAAGTTTTTTTTTTTTAAAGAATCAATCTATCATATTTTGGCTTTATCTCAGGTTCATTCTTATGATATACATAACAGTTAGACACAAAATGTAATGCTTTAAAAACTGTCATGTGACTGTTGAAGGTTAACACAATTATTAAATGCAAGAAGTTGTCCTGACTACTTATTACTTTCAAACCATTTTTACTACATGTAAAGAAATGTAAACCTCAATGTCAAAAGAAAAAAAATGAGCTTAATTAGAATCATTGATATTAGCATGCAGTTTTGTGTCTTGTGGCTTAAAAAATATATATATATATATGGATTGGCTCCCAAAATAGAGATGCAGGGAGGGTTCATTGAGGATGTGCTTTAAGTGAATTATTCACTGCTTTCTTAGAATATTTTAATTGGAAAGGGGTTTAGTCTCATATACAGAGGAGGAAACTGAGGCACTGAATGGCTAAGTGACTCACCCCAACACCCATATCCAGTGGGCAAAAGAGCTGAGATGTACTCAGCTTGCCCAGTCTTCATACCTAAGTGCATCTCCATCATGGTCTCCACAGAACACATCCTCAACACATCTCATAATCCAAACTAGTCCCCTAGTTTCCCCCAAATAACCTTATCCTTGTTCTAGAGACAAAGTCTAAATTATTCAGGATAGTGTCCTTCAGCTTCCCTCTCCAACCAAGTGACTTTCATCTCCAACACATGTTTCCCTCTCCAAAAATATTTCCTTGCACACCATTAGTAATCTAATTCTACTATCACATCTTTCTGATTTTTTTTTTTTTATCACCAAATTCCTTGGGAAAGTGACCATTTTCATGTCCTTTTCCCCTCTATCTTATTCCCCAATTTCTTTCAGTCAGAAAGAGCCTGTTCCGTCCAACTGAAAGCATCCTAGTCAAAGTCCTAGAAAACCTCAGATTTCTTCTGGAATCACTCTGCTCAGCCAGCTATTTTGTATCATCTGATATGGCTCACACCCCATCTGTCTTTCAGCTTTCCCTTCCTTTGACATCCTTGATTTTGCATGACATTGTCTTCCTGTTTTTTCAGCAACTTCTTTTTCTCCTTTTCCTTTCTTATTGTCATTGTTCCCAGTTACATAAATGCAGGGATTCCCATGTTTCATTCTCATCCCCAGGCTATTTCTTGTCTGTATTCTTGAGGGATTTCAAATTCTCCCATGATTTCAACCAAGCAAACTGAGCAGTTATTCCTCCACATATCAGGCGTGAAGCACCACTGTTCATGGAGCTGATGTGTTTTTCAAATAGCTAAGCCTCTTCAGCCAGGTCCTCCTCTGGCATCTTAAACTTGCCGTGTTTTAACCTGCTGATTCTGCTGTGCCCTTGCTCCCGATCTGCCTGTTTAAAACAGCCATCACCTGAAATTCTTCCCTCTCTTGACTCCCACGTCCCATTGGTTCTCAAGCCCTGTCAGTTTCATCCATGCAGTATCTCTCTCTTAATCTTTTCTGGTCTGTTCCCACGGCTCCCGGCTCTCAGTCAGCTCTGCATCTCCGGCCTAATTTGATGTAAAATACTCACTGCTGGTGGCCTGTAATCACTGCCTCTTCCCTGTGGTTGGAGTAATCTTTTAAACCCACAATTTTATCATGCCTTTCCCATGATCAAAAAATTTCAATGTTTTCCTACTGCACGCGGAGATTTATTGTTAGAATGGAAAACGTAACTGTATATAATTTAGTCTACCCCTCATTTCACAAATAAGAAAACTAAGAGAATTCAGCAAGTACACTGGAAGTTCTCTGACCCTATGAAGTACTTTGTTTATTTCATTATTTTGCCTTTGAAAGTCCAAGAATGACTATTTCAGAGGTTTTTTTTTTTTTTCCTCTCTGGACTTTGAGCAAATCACAGTAAGATTATATTAACAAAACATAATTTTAAGCAGACTTGGCAGTTTTTTAATTACTACTCCAGTTGAGAGCCTGACTGTATGGTGAAACTTGCTTGGTCTTCTGCCTGAATTGCTACTCATGGGAAGAAGAATGACCCAGCTTCATAAAGTTGGAAGGTTTCTTAGTCATCTGGCATAGCTCTCCAAAACAAACAGCAAGCACTGACACTTCGGTGTGGTAAGGGAAGCGCAAGATAGATAACAGATGCATACACAATTCTGTAACTATGAAGAAATGGCTCCCAGACAAATAAGATACCCCCACTCCCCAGTTCCACACCTACAAATTAGAGGGAAAAGTGTTCATGAGTTCACAGGGAGCAAGAAATACATACCTGCACCAACATCATTTCAATTCAGTGCCCAAGAGGGACTCTACAATAACGACTCAGTTACTTGCCCAAAGTAACTTGGACCATTTGGGTCATTTATTTTTCTTTCTCCTCCCACCCTAGGCATAGCATTACTGTTATTGCTGTCATTATTGTATATAAGCATTCCTATTAATAATTCACAAGGATATTATGAGATTAGATTAAAATCAGAATTATTTTGAATTCTCAAAGTTGTAATAATGTCAATTCTTCATAGTATATTTTACTTAGAAATTTACTTGGAATAAGCCATCTTATATTACACATACCACAAACACAAATTTAGGCTGAATTGTTTTGGACTGTGAGTATGTGCTCAGTAACTCAGTCATGTCCTACTCTTTGTGACCCAGCCAGGCTCCTCTCTCCATTGGATCTTCCAGGCAAGAATACTGGACTGGGTTGCTATTTCCTCCTCCAGGGGATCTTCCCAACCCAGGGATCAAACCCCTGTCTCCTGAGTCTCCTGCATTGGCAGGCAGATGCTTTTGTATTTAGCCCTAAATCAATATCCTTTATCTGTAAAACGGAAAGAATTATAGTACTGACCACATATACCACTGAAGATTGAGTGCATGGATTTCTCTAAACACATTTTTCAATACTTACTTATCATCCAGTAAATTGTAATGGTGATTAACAATAATGATTAACATTTGATACCATGAGTATATAATTTCTATAATAAAAACATAATGTCTTTATACTACTGATATTAACCATTATGAATTATGGAAAATTTTTTAAAATATGTACTTGGAGACTAAAATTTTATTTTTATTTAAGGGTAAAATTGAAAGTGAAGTCACTCAGTCCGACTCTTTGCGACCCCATGGACTGTAGCCTATCAGGCTCCTCCATCCATGGGATTTTCCAGGCAGGAGTGCTGGAGTGGATTGCCATTTCCTTCTCCAGGGGATCTTCCCAACCCAGAAATCGAATCTGGGTCTCCCACACTGCAGGCAGACACTTTACTGTCTGAGCCACCAGGGAAGCCCTTAAAATTGAAAGTGACTATAAACAGTAATTATTATATTTTGAAATTACTATTATTAGTATTTTTTTAATACAAACTATAGTTTTCTTTTATCAGTGGTCCAGACAAAGTCTAATTATGATAACAGCTTTCATAATTAGCAATTCTGAAAAAAAAAGTTAAAATTTTCTTATTTAGGGGTGGATAAAAACCAAGAATTTATACCATCTTTAACTAATTCTAAGTTAAACTTAATAAATGTAAACAAATCCTTCAAATCCACACTTAATTTTTAGATATTTTACAATGTCTTTAGTATATTGATATAGAAGGAGATCAACCCTGGGATTTCTTTGGAAGGAATGATGCTAAAGCTGAAACTCCAGTACTTTGGCCACCTCATGAGAAGAGCTGACTCATTGGAAAAGACTCTGATGCTGGGAGGGATTGGGGGTGGGAGGAGAAGGGGACGACCGAGGATGAGATGGCTGGATGGCATCATGGACTCGATGGACGTGAGTCTGAGTGAACTCCGGGAGATGGTGATGGACAGGGAGGCCTGGCGTGCTGCGATTCATGGGGTCGCAAAGAGTCGGACACGACTGAGCGACTGAACTGAACTGAGACTTAATATATAAGTGTATGTTTTTAGAAATGCCTTTGTCTTTAGAAAAATATAACTTAAATTATATGTATAATTTTACACTACAAATCATATATAAAGATCAAGGCCAGAGCTGAAACTAAGGAGAGTTCTGTTTGACTAGCTCATTTGTTTGACAGGGAAATTGTTTAATGCAGGATAAAAGATTAATGAAAGTTGCTTACACAGCAATTTGTCCCTACAGTCTTGTAATTTATTTTCATTGCTGTGGAAGGATGCATTTATATCATCTGTTTTGTTTAGTGCCAGCAATAAAACATCAAATATGAACTCATTTTTACATAAAGAAAATTGTTTTGATTTCGGTACTTTTATTCTCATATTTCAAAGCAAATTAAAGATTTATCATCTTAAGATTTTCAAGAATACTCGAAAATCTTCCATCTAGAATTGGACTGTGGGAAAGCAAACATTCCAAAGTTTTCCAGATATTTTCTGCTCTATATGCTTTCTTTACTTCAGATTTTCTTTTCTATTTCCATCTGTGGCTAGTCAGATCCCAAAACTATAGTCAAATATTTTAGTATCATTACATACTATTGAAATCACTAAATACCATCCAAGTGCTTTCAACTCTTCAGGCATAAGATTTACTAAGAAATCTTGAGTTCTCAACCCTCATTCTCCCTAGGTTCTAGTTTCAAATATCCTAGCTCATATGATTACAAGTATCTGTACAGGCTAAGAATGAAAAAGAAGTTAACAATAAAAAGTAATGAAAAGAAGAGCAAAATTGAAAGGTAAAAACCAAACATAATAGAATACTTAGTATTGTCCTCAGACCTTGAGAGAGAAACCAAATCTACCTGCTAATGACCCACAAGACTGTTTAATTTTTTTTTTAGCAATGGGATAATATGCATGTAGAGCATTCAATTAAAAATTAACTATTATGATTATCTGATTTCTTATAGGTGGTGCTGGAAGTTAACAGTGACTTTAGAATCCAGGTAATATATGGCAAATTAATCTTTTCAAAATTAAAAGTAAAAAAAAATAGTTTGGGAGAAGTAATATATTTTCCAATGAAAATTTATCCTTTATAAGTAAAGTTAATGTTACACTAAAATTAATGGATTATCAAAATTACCAATTATTCCAACTAAACATCCTCTCTTTCTGACACTGCCCTGACCTCTAAAATCTCCAGTGGAATGTGAATTATGAATAAAAGTTAATAGATACTATGACTTTGTCCTGCTCACCCAAGGTCAGAGATTATAACACTAAGAATGGCACCATCAAGTGGCATTCCATCAGGAGGCAAAAGCGTGAGTGGATCAAGTTCGCTGCAGCCTGCCGTGAAGGTGAGGACAACTCAAAGAGGAACCCGATCGCCAAGGTAAGTATCAACCCCAAAGCAAAAAAACGAAAATCAGAATGGACAGAGTTAAATTTTCAAAAGAAACTATCTTTGAAATATTTTATGAGCATATCTCATTGAGAAGTTATGATACAGAACAGAACTACAGTTATTCAGATTATAAAAACTGAAGTCATCAAAAGTGTAAATTAAGAAATTTAGCCACTTGGGTAGACAGTTGAACACTGATTCATAACGTTAATGAAATTAATATACACAATCACGGGTCACCCTAAACTCTAGATGAAAAAATAC
Organism: Oreotragus oreotragus; assembly: GCA_006410675.1. Taxonomy (NCBI): domain Eukaryota; kingdom Metazoa; phylum Chordata; class Mammalia; order Artiodactyla; family Bovidae; genus Oreotragus; species Oreotragus oreotragus. The sequence goes on along the minus strand of SJYX01018803.1, from coordinate 26,986 downwards.
AGTAATTTAAACAATGAATTTAATGCTCGGCACATTCACAGGAACCGTTTAAATGTGTGCTCCTTCTGCCTCATAATCTTTTAGAATTGACTTTCTACTTTTAGCTTTCTATGAACATTCACAATGTACCCTCTTTCACATTCTCTTTTCCCTTCGTTTTCCCTTATTTTCCTTTAGTAAACACCCAGTCACATGCACAGGTACATATACACACACATGGAAACATCTCCACACACAGATTCACACATGCAAACATACATACATACATATACACAGATTTACACAGAGATTCCCCCATAAGATTGCTTACAATCATATAATTTTTAATTTCAAAGAGATCCCTGGTTTCCATAAAATTTATTTGGGGTGGTCTCTTTGATTTTTCTGCTAATACAACTTCCTATTTTCAGAATTAAAACCTTCTACAATAGAGTTGGATAATTCTCTCTTGTCATCTACATAAATCCACTTAAAACGTTCTTCAAAACTTTACATTTAAAAAAACATTTAATCAAAAGATCAAAGTTATGTAATAACATTGAGAAACTCCTTAAGAAGGGTAAGGAGTTCCCTACTGGCCTCAACATTAGCACAGACATGAAAAATAATATGATCCATTTTAATTGTTGAATGAGTGAATGCATGAATGATAACTACACAGATTTAGATTTATGAGAGTGATATTTTACTTTTTTCTTATTTGGTAGAAACTAAAATTGAACTTCTCTTATTACATTGTCATGTACTGCTGAAAATACTAGAGCTGTAATTATTCCACTTATCTAGGAAAATAATTCCTATTTCCAACATTTCTCAAAAGATAACAGGATAATTCACATTCAACAACTCTCAAGAAAGATAGTTACTACATCAAACAGTTGCACTTTTGATTTCCTCTCTGTAATGTTTTCACCTGTGCTCTCTTTGCAGATTCATTCAGACTGTGCTGCAAACCAGCAAGTTACATACCGCATCTCTGGAGTAGGAATTGATCAACCACCTTATGGAATCTTTGTTATTAATCAAAAAACTGGTGAAATTAATATAACATCAATAGTCGACCGAGAGGTCACTCCTTTTTTCATTGTAAGTGCATGGATATGTATGTTCAGGCCTGTATTACTTGTGAAATATCTTAAGTTCAGATCATATGTATTTGATTTAAAGAGTCTCAACATTGGGCATTTGTGGTTGTCTCTTATTTCATAAGCATCCAATGCCCTGACAGAAACAAAAGATTAAGAGAAAGAGGAGGGTTTGCTTAACAGCCTTAGCAAAAGGGCTAACCTCTCATCAGTTCCCGTGTCAAACTAAATGTTTGTCAAGAAGGGCAAGTGCCTAACTTACTCCTTTATCTTTAATTCAGTTGAAAGTATCAGTTCCTCTTAACTCCAATGCCAAATGATGATTTCTGAAACTCCAGATGGAGCCTTTCCTGAGTGAACGTACTTGATGATAAATTCATATTGCTCGACTCCCCTGAGCTCAGAATGTGCCTTGGAGAAACTTTAACTCACCCTTAACGAATCTCACTCTATTCTTCACAGTCACTGTAACTCACCCTTAGTGAATCTCACTCTATTCTTTACAGTCACTGTGACAAAACTTCAAACTCTCAGCCTCATTTCCACTTTACACAGTTGACCTGATGACCCACTTCATTAAAAAGTCTGAGGCCTTTCATCACAAACTCCCATAATTAATTCTCTCTCCTCCAGTTCAGAAATGTTCTGAATTAAATCCAAAAAAGGGATCGATTTTCTGCTTTTTCACAATGACTTATCACAAGGGCTAGCTATTTTCCCATAATTACCTGTCCAAGAACCTTAATCAATCTACTTTGTTTTTTCATCTCTCTTCTGACTGCTCCATTGGCTGCTAATCAATTTCCATCTATCACTAGGGTCAACACTTGTTAATACTTGAAAAACAAAAATAGAGAAATTTTAATATCTTTCCTTGATCTTGTAACCTCTCCAGTTCAAACCCCATAATTTTCCAAAATGTCTTCAAATAGTAATCTATGCCTGCAGGTTTTCACTCGTACTGCTTGTCTGTATGCTTCAAACTACTTTAATTTCTTAGTTTTCTATTGCATATCGGTATTCCTGCCTTGTCTCCCACAATGTTTCCCTGAAAATTCTAAATCAACATGCCAGCCTATTAGCTTCTCTTGAAACACATGCATTTTAATATGAAACATAGTAAGTTCCCTGGGCTTCTCACATAGCGGTAGTGGGAAGGAACCACCTGCCACTGCAGATGTAAGAGGCAGATTTGATCCCTGGGTCAGGAAGATCCCCTGGCGGAAGGCATGGCAACCCGACTCCAGTATTCTTGCCTGGACAACCCCATGGACAGAGGAGCCCAGTGGGCTACCGTCCAAAGGGTCACAAAGAGTTGGACACGACTGGAGTGACTGAGCATGCATGCATGCACAGCAAGTTCCCTACATACCAACGAGTTTCATTCTGGGAGTGCATTCGTAAGTCCTGCAAAGTTAGCCTAGTACCCAGCTAATACAATTGGCTATATAGTACTGTACTGGAATAGATTTATAATACATTTGCATCTTTGAAAGTTTGCAACTTGAAGGTTCATATGTAGGGGACTTACTGTATGTCACATAGGCAAAATAGTACACATAACACTTATGTAACACTCAATAAGTGAAGCTGGTGTGCTGCAGTCCATGGGGTCACAAAGAGTCAGACACGACTGAACGAATGAACAACAACAAATAATAATATAAACACCCACATAGCTACCATTTATCCCATGAATGCTATATTTCTTTGAAGCCCCTGTGTGACTCTCCTTTGTCATATTCTCAAACCCCATAACCCCTATTCCTAATTCCAAGCAATGAGTTTTTACCACTTCACTTCCTTCCTCACATGAATCCTTTTTCTTGGAACACCCTGTCAATTGTCTGCTTCACCTGTTGAAATTTTCTTTGAAGATCTCTCAATCATTACATCCTCCTCTGAAGTCATAGCTATTTTGTTCTTCCTTTCTATAACTTATCATGTTACCTTTTCTCAAGTGGGATTTTGACTTTGTGTTTGCCTCCCCTTGTAAGTACTGCTTGTGCCGACCTTTGAGTAGGAAATCATATGTCTCACTGTCCTTTTAGTTTCCCACAATACCTAAGCATAATGCTCAGAGAAAGCGAGAACTTAATAATTATGGGTTGCACCATGTAATTATTCCTCTTTTCTCTCCTAGATCTATTGTCGGGCTCTGAATTCACTGGGCCAAGATTTAGAGAAACCTCTTGAGCTTAGAGTCAGGGTTTTGGATATAAATGACAACCCTCCAGTATTTTCCATGTCTACTTTTGTAGGAGAAATAGAAGAAAATTCTAACGCAAGTAAGTATCCTACTTTATTAAGTAAACAAGACTATTGGGTTTCCAGATCATTCTTAACAGTCAGGCATCTAGAGGCTAAACTCTGTCAAGATACTACATCACAAATGTGAAAGATAAGTTTGGAGAAGCATGTAGAACAGGAGGGCATGAGGAAGGCTCCATAATGGCTTTCCTTCAACCATGGAAGCCATTCCAACTGTCACACACAAGAAGCAACGCTAAAGAAATGGGAGGAATTTGCTCACACACCACCTCTGTAGTAGATTCCTAAGGAAAAATTCCAAAAGTGTTTTGCACAGTGATGACAGAGGCATTACGAAGAGAATTTAGCCTCCCAGTCTGACCTCTTTGAGGGTTTTCCATGGTGGCTCAAAGGGAAAAGAATCTGCCTGCAATGCAGGAGACCTGGGTTCAACCCCAGGGTAGGGAAGATCCCCTGGAGAAGGGAATGGCTACCCACTCCAGTATTCTTGACTGGAAAATTCCATAGACAGAGGAGCCTAGCAGGCTACAGTTCATGGGGTCACAAAGAGTCAGATACAACTGAGTGACTAACACACACACACACTGACTACTTAAAAGTGAATCGCATTCACTTCTATTTATATTGCTTTTAAAAAAAATTTTAACTACTTTAACTCACAGAAATCAATCACCTCTAGACAATCTATTTGGTGTTCATAATCTTCAAGAGCTTTTTTTGACAGCAAAGAAATACAAAATGCCTACAATACGGGAGACCTGGGTTTGATCCCTGGGTTGGGAAGATCCCCTGGAGAAGGGAACGGCTCCCCACTCCAGTATTCTTGCCTGGAGAATTTCATGGACAGAGGAGCCTATAGTCCATGGGGTCGCAAAGAGTCGGACATGACTGAGTAACTTTCACTAAATACAAAACAAGCATTTCCCCCTTCATATTAATAAATATACGTTTTTTCTGCTTTTTAGTCAAATCACCGATTTTATGTATTTGAAATGTATTTTAAATCTAATCCTGTTTGGTCCTCCATGTGGATTTAAAGGTGACCATCTCAAGGGATGCCAGTGTAAGGGCACCAGAAAATCTAGAAAATAGATCCAGTATTTATGCTCAAGAGCTTTCACAATCTAAACGTGCAATCACTTCCTTGTGGATTACTGTTAAAAGCAATATTTTAACTGCCAAATATTCAATCACTTGTGCAGATAGTGTATTAACTGCTTAGGTTTCCACTGAAGATTGTCCTAAATATATCAAAAAACAGAAGAGATACTGTCTCATTTAAATTCAAAACTTCAACTTAGCTGCTGCTGCTGCTAAGTCGCTTCAGTCGTGTCCGACTCTGTGCGACCCCATAGACGGCAGTCCACCAGGCTCCCCCTTCCCTGGGAGTCTCCAGGCAAGAACACTGGAGTGGGTTGCCATTGCCTTCTCCAATGCGCGAAAGCAAAAAGTGAAAGTGAAGTCGCTCAGTGGTGTCCGACTCTCAGCGACCCCATGGACTGCAGCCTTCCAGGCTCCTCTGTGCATGGGATTTTCCAGGCAGGAGTACTGGAGTGGGGCGCCATTGCCTTCTCCTTTAAGCAGTATAATTTCTTGTAAATTCAAATAATTCTTACATTTTAATTTTTATTTGTTAGTGTATTATAACTATATTTTAAACTTTTAAAAATTCTACTATAAGAAGGTTTGCTATAAAAATTTCACAAAATGTGAGTAAAAATGGAATAAAATGCATTCTTTGCTCTCCTTTGTACCATTCTTCAGAGGCAAATAGAATCACTAGTTACTTAGGTACATACTTTCTATAATCATGTAAATATATATAAACATATTTCCAAAGAAGAAACAAATGTGACCATATTTTACATACTAATCTATAGCATGAATTTTTAAATATATTTTGAACACATTTTCATATTAGGAAATACAGGTTTCATCATTGAAGAGTTTCATGAGATTTTATTGTATGAAAGTGAAAGTGAAGTCATTCAGTCCTGTCCGACTCTTTGTGACCCCGTGGACTGTAGCCTACCAAGCTCCTCTGTCCATGGGATTCTCCAGGCAAGAATACTGGAGTGGGTTGCCATTTCCTTCTTCAGGGGATCTTCCCTACCCAGGGATTGAACCCAGGTTTCCCGCATTGGAGGTAGATGCTTTAACCTCTGAGCCACATCAATGCACCATATTTAATGAAATGATTGCCTCTGAAAACACTTAAAAATGCTGAAATAAATACACACAGAGATTGAGAGAGAGAGAGACAGGAGCTGATAGTTTATGTCTAAAGACAAGGCCAATTGTGCTGAATTAAGTATAGAAAAGTCTAGTTTATGAATGCTTGCAGCTCCTCACATTCTCCAGCATCCTCCATCAAAACTACCAACAAGATTACTGGAAAAGTGAAGAACAGGTGCAGCATGTAATTACGTATGCATCTCTTTAAACCTACTAGATATCTAGCACTTTACTAGAGACCACGCAAAATAGAATAATAAAATATATTTACTGAATGTGTATTATTCAATAGGAACTTCACATAATTTTATTTCATATAACTATTTAATTCTTTCATGAACTCAGTGAGGACAATCCAATTTCATCCCCATTTATAGATGTGGAAACTGAGGCCAAGATCACATAGCTAGAAAGTGCTGTAGCTGGGAGAGTTGGTCTGTCCTCATATCACTTTGTTTCACCATAGAAGCCTTTAAAAAATAATTACACTAGAATAAGAAATGTAAAAGCAGAAGAAAATATTTCCTTGTGTTTTAAATATCAGTAATGTCTAAAGTTCCTGGTAAAATGTGATCTTTTCATCAAGACAAAGGTATAGAAAAGGAGCTAAGATATTGATATGTTGAAAAAACAGAAAGGGGAAATGGTGGAGTTGCCATTACATGGACTAACTTCTTAGAAAAGAAGTATACTATATTACAACAAAAATGCAAATTGTCCATTTGCAATCAATTTTCTTGACTTCTAGATACACTGGTGATGGTACTCAATGCTACTGATGCAGATGAACCAAATAATTTGAACTCAAAAATAGCCTTCAAGATCATAAGACAAGAACCTTCAGATTCACCGATGTTTATTATCAACAGATACACTGGAGAAATTCGAACAATGAATAATTTTCTAGACAGAGAGGTATTTTTTTTTCTCTTTTCAGTGGGTTGTAGTCTCAATGGAACTGATTCTAAAAGCAAGAGTTCTAAGAAAAAGAAATGAAAAAGAAAACAATAGTTTAAAATTTTGATTACATAACCTTTTCACATAATGGGAATGACATAAGAAATATCTGTGAGATGAAGAAAATAATTCCTCAAATAGATTTTATACTCATTTCCCATTTAATTTACTGAATTTGTCTCAATTTGAGAAAACTACATTCCAAAAGTACATAAAAATACACACAAGTAGATGTAAAAGCTCTATTTTTTTCTAAGTATGTTCTACAATGAAATAAATTTAAGAAACAATTGCTGTAATGTCGCCCGTCTTGGTGAGTCACAATGCAGGTCAACACAGTAGAAGCCCCAAGAATTTTTACAGGTTAAGAAATTGCTTATCTTTCTTTTTTGTTTGTTTGCTTATCTTTCTTTAATCCAGCCTATCATAGGCTCATTTGACAAAAGAACTCTTTTTTCCTTTTTCTCTTTCTATGTCTCACATACTGACAGCCCACTGATTACTTTGGGAAATGACTCACAGAATCAGAAGGATAGAGAGGAATTCAGTAACATCCAGACCAGTCTATTCACTTACAAATTAAAAAATAATTACTGATTGTTACCAAATTAGAATCAGCATCACATGGTCTCTATAATACCATGTGGTCCCTTGATTTAATTTTAAAATAGCAACTTTTCATTATGTTTTTTAATATTGATAGAATATAACTGATGTGCATAATTTCAGGGTTATAAATAAGGAAATTTTATTTTATACTTGATATTTAATTAAATTGTAAGTGCTATAGCTATTTTTAAATAACCATCTCCCTGCTAACAATTCAGGATTTAGGATAAATCAGATTATTGTAGTGCTCTATAATAACCCAAATGCCATCAGTTTCCAGGTTATCACTATGTCCTTTATTACTTGTTTGAAAATTACCATCAGAAGAAATTGACTATTTAGCTGTTTTTTCCCTCTCAAACTTTCTTAAGGAGCCCAGTGGGATACCTTTAACATGAAAAGAGTTGTAATGGTGAAGAACTCCAAACAATAAAGGAACTGTGCAGTCACTGGCAAGCCACTAGAGCGCATGTTATTTTATTATAATTTTAATCTATATTGGAGTATAGTTAATTAACAATGTTGCATTTGTTTTAGGTGTACAGCAAAGTGATTCAGCTATACACATAAGTGTATCTATTCTTTTTCAAATTCTTTCCCATTTAAATTTTTACATGATATTGAGCAGAGTTCCCTGTGCTACAAAATGGGTCCTTGTTGCTTATCTATTTTAAAGATAGCAGTTTGTACAAATCAGTCCAAGACTCACAATCTATATCCTTCCCCAACCAGCCTTCCTTCCTGGTGACCACAAGTTTGTGCTCTAAGTCTGTGAGCCTGTTTCCCCTTTGTAAATACGTTCATTTGCATCACGTTTTTTTTTAGATTCCACATATAAGTGATATGATATTTGTCTTTCTCTGTTGACTTACTTCACTTAGTATCATCATCTCCAGGTTCATCCTTGTTGCTGAAAAGGCATCCTTTCTCTCTTTTTAATGGCTGATTAATATTCCATTGTACGTATGTACCTCTTTACCCATTCATTTGTCAACGGACATTTAGGTTGCTTCCATGTCTTAGTCACTGTAAACAGCACTGCAATGAACATTGGGGTTCACCCATCCTTTCAAACCATGTTTTTCTCTGGATATTGCACAGGAGTGGGATTGCTGATTATACAGCAGCTCTATTTTTAGTTTCTTAAGGAACTTCCATATTTTTTTCATAGTGGCTACAGCAATTTACATTCCCAACAACAATGTAGGAGGGTTCCCTTTTCTCTATACCCTCTCCAGCATTTATTGTGTGTAGATTTTTTCATGACAGCCATTCTGGCTGATATTACCTCTGGTGTGAGGTAATATCTCAATGTAGTTTTGATTTGCATATCTCTAAATTTTAGTGATGCTAAGCATCTTTTCATGTACTTTTGGCCATCTGATGTCTTCCTTGAATATATGTCTACTTAGATCTTCTGCCCATTTTTTTATTGGGTTGTTTGTTTTTTCATATATAGAGCCACATGGGCTGTTTGTAAATTTTGGAGACTAATCCCTTGTGTTTATATCATTTTCTCCCAGTCTCTGGGTTGTCTTTTCATTTTGTTTATGGTCTCCTTAGCTGTGCAAAACTTTTGAATTTATTTAGGTTTCATTTATTTTTTTTTAATGGAAGGATAACTGTTTTACAGAATTTTATTGTTTTCTGTCAAACTTCAATATGAATCAGCCATAGGTATACATATATCCCCTTCCGTTTGAACCTCCCTCCCACCTCCCTCCCTATCCTACCCCTCTAGGTTGATAACAGAGCCCCTGTTTGCATGTCTTGAGCCATATAGTAAATTCCCATTGGCTATCTATTTTACATATGGTAATGTAAGTTTCCACATTACTCTTTTCATACATCTCACCTTCTCCTCCCCTCTCCCTGTGTCCATAAGTCTATTCTCTATGTCTTTTTCTCCATTGCTGTCCTGTTATTTTTGTTTTTATTTCCATTACAATAGGAGACGGCTCAGAAAAAAATATTGCTGAAGTTTATATGAAAGACTGTTCTGCCTATGTTTTCTTCTAAAAGTTTTTTTTATCAAGTCTTACATTTAAATCTTTAATCAATTTTGTGTATGATGTTATTTTTGTGTATGATGTTAAAGAATGTTCTAGTTTCATTTTTTACATGTAGCTGTCCAGTTTTCTCAGCACTGAATACCTCTTAATATTGAAGAGACTGTCTTTCCTCCATTGTAAAGTCTTGCTTCTTTTGTTGTGAATTAACTGATCATAGGTGCATGGATTTACTTCTGGGTTTCTATCTTGTTCCATTGATCTATGCTTCTATTTTTGTATCAGTTACACATTGTTTTGATGACTATACCTTTGGAGTATAGTCTGAAGTCAGGGAGTCTCATTTTCCTAACTCCATTTTTGTCAAGAGAGCATTGGCTTTTTAGGATCTTTTGTGTCTCCATACAATTTTTAAGATTTTTTTGTTCTAGTTTTGTGAAAAACACCATTGGTAATTTGGTAGGAATTGCATTGTATTTGTAGATTCCCTTGGGTAGTGCAGTCATTTTGACAATATTGATTCTTCTAATTCAAGAACATGGTATATTTTTCCATCTGTTTGTGTCATCTTTGATTTCTTTCATCAACATCTTATAGTTTTCAGAGTACAGGTCTTCTGTCTCCTTAATTGTAGTTGCTCAGTCGTGTCCGACTCTTTGCAACCCCACAGACTGTAGCCTACCAGGCTCCTCTGTCCATGGGATTTCCAGGCAATAGTACTGGAGTGGATTGCCATTTCCTTCTCCAGGGGATCTTCTCAACCCAGGGCTCAAACCTGGGTCTCCCACATTGTAGACAGACACTTTACAGTCAGGTTTATCTCCAGGTATTTTATTCTTTTTGATGTGATGAGAGATAACATTGTTTAATTTCTCTCCCTGAGCCTTCATTGTAAGAGTATAAATTTCATTGTGAGAGCAACAGATTTCTGTGTATTAATTTTGTATCCTGCAACTTTACCAAATGTATTGATGAGCTCTAGCTTTCTGGTAGCATCTTTGGGATTTTCTATATATAGTATCATGTCATCTGCAAATAGTGACAGTTTTACTTTTTCTTCCCCAATTTGGATTCAGTTTATTTCATTGTCTCTGATCGTTATGGCTAGGACTTCCAAAACTATGCTGAGTAAAGGTGGCAAGAGTGGATATCCTTGTCTTGTTCCTTTGTTCCTGATCTTAGAGGAAATATTTTCTAGCTTTTCACCAATGAGTAGAATTTTAGTTGTAGGTTTATCATATTTGGCCTTAATTATGTTGAGGTATGTTCCTTCTATCCTCACTTTATGAAAAGTTTTATCATAAATGGGTATTGAATTTTGTCAAAAGCTTTTCTTTTGATGATGATGACAGTGAAGATGATCATATGTTTTTATTCTTCAATTTGTTGATGTGATGTATCACACTGATTGATTTGCAGGTACTGAAAATCTTTGCATCCCTGGGATAAATCCCTCTTGATCATGTGGTATAATCCTCTTAGTGTATTGTTGGATTTGGATTGCTAGTATTTTGTTGAGGATTTTCATGTCCATTTTCATCAGTGATATGGGCCTACAATTTTCTTTTTTGTGGTATCTTTGTCTGGTTTTTGTAAGAGGGTGACGGTGGCCTCATAGAATAAGTTTGGGAATATTCCTTTCCCTGCAATTTTTTGGAATAGCTTCAAAAGAATAGGTGTTAACTCTTCTCTAAATGTTTGATAGAATTCACTGGCAAAGCCATCTGATCCTAGACTTTTATTTGTTGGGAGTTTTAAAATCACAGTTTCAATTTTAGTACTTGTGACTAGTCTGTTCATATTTTCTGTTCCTTTCTGGTTCAGTCTTGGGAGATTGTACCTTTCTTAGAACTTGTCCCTTTATTATTCCAGATTGTCCATTTTACGGTGTACAGTTACTTGTAGTAGTTTCTCATGATTTCTGTGGTGTCCATTGTTACTTCTCTTTTTTTCATATCTAATCTTATTAATTTGAGGCCTCTCCCTTTTTTTCAGAGCAGATATTCTTAACCTGGGATTTGTGGAGAGCCCTCATTTCTAACTATGAATCCTCTAAAAGCATATGAACTTTGAGTGAGGATGCACACATACATATATCTAGAAAAGGCTTCATGGCTTTTGCCAGCTTCTAAAAATTTAAGTACCATCAAATAGAATCAAGAAAACAGATCATCAGTAACTGTACTGCCACATCCTGCCACTCCTCAGAAATGCAAACATTTGCTATTTCTTTATTCTACTTGCACATTCAGGGGCTAATAATTTAGGTACAGAATTTTCATTCTATAAATTCCTGGTAAACAATCTCTCCCTTCCTGACAATTTTGATCTGCTTCGTCCTTTATATTATTTTTCAGCATATAATAAGGAATGAAGACTTTTAAAATTTTTGCTTCTTTTAAATAATGCTGGATAGGCATCGTTGGGAATAGAAGTGGCAACTTCATATCAATTCATGTGAGATTTGTGAATTTTCAACATTCTGTGTTACCTCTATCTTCATCGTAGATTTATGCAAATATTGAGCCAACATTTTAAAAGATCTTCATACAAGACAAAATAAGAACTGTCTACATCAACTGTGATATTGTTTGTTGTGTCTTTTTAGCAATATGGCCAGTACTCTCTAGCTGTAAGAGGCTCAGACCGAGATGGTGGGGCAGATGGTATGTCAGCAGAGTGTGAATGCAACATTAAAATCCTTGATGTCAATNATTCCACATATAAGTGATATGATATTTGTCTTTCTCTGTTGACTTACTTCACTTAGTATCATCATCTCCAGGTTCATCCTTGTTGCTGAAAAGGCATCCTTTCTCTCTTTTTAATGGCTGATTAATATTCCATTGTACGTATGTACCTCTTTACCCATTCATTTGTCAACGGACATTTAGGTTGCTTCCATGTCTTAGTCACTGTAAACAGCACTGCAATGAACATTGGGGTTCACCCATCCTTTCAAACCATGTTTTTCTCTGGATATTGCACAGGAGTGGGATTGCTGATTATACAGCAGCTCTATTTTTAGTTTCTTAAGGAACTTCCATATTTTTTTCATAGTGGCTACAGCAATTTACATTCCCAACAACAATGTAGGAGGGTTCCCTTTTCTCTATACCCTCTCCAGCATTTATTGTGTGTAGATTTTTTCATGACAGCCATTCTGGCTGATATTACCTCTGGTGTGAGGTAATATCTCAATGTAGTTTTGATTTGCATATCTCTAAATTTTAGTGATGCTAAGCATCTTTTCATGTACTTTTGGCCATCTGATGTCTTCCTTGAATATATGTCTACTTAGATCTTCTGCCCATTTTTTTATTGGGTTGTTTGTTTTTTCATATATAGAGCCACATGGGCTGTTTGTAAATTTTGGAGACTAATCCCTTGTGTTTATATCATTTTCTCCCAGTCTCTGGGTTGTCTTTTCATTTTGTTTATGGTCTCCTTAGCTGTGCAAAACTTTTGAATTTATTTAGGTTTCATTTATTTTTTTTTAATGGAAGGATAACTGTTTTACAGAATTTTATTGTTTTCTGTCAAACTTCAATATGAATCAGCCATAGGTATACATATATCCCCTTCCGTTTGAACCTCCCTCCCACCTCCCTCCCTATCCTACCCCTCTAGGTTGATAACAGAGCCCCTGTTTGCATGTCTTGAGCCATATAGTAAATTCCCATTGGCTATCTATTTTACATATGGTAATGTAAGTTTCCACATTACTCTTTTCATACATCTCACCTTCTCCTCCCCTCTCCCTGTGTCCATAAGTCTATTCTCTATGTCTTTTTCTCCATTGCTGTCCTGTTATTTTTGTTTTTATTTCCATTACAATAGGAGACGGCTCAGAAAAAAATATTGCTGAAGTTTATATGAAAGACTGTTCTGCCTATGTTTTCTTCTAAAAGTTTTTTTTATCAAGTCTTACATTTAAATCTTTAATCAATTTTGTGTATGATGTTATTTTTGTGTATGATGTTAAAGAATGTTCTAGTTTCATTTTTTACATGTAGCTGTCCAGTTTTCTCAGCACTGAATACCTCTTAATATTGAAGAGACTGTCTTTCCTCCATTGTAAAGTCTTGCTTCTTTTGTTGTGAATTAACTGATCATAGGTGCATGGATTTACTTCTGGGTTTCTATCTTGTTCCATTGATCTATGCTTCTATTTTTGTATCAGTTACACATTGTTTTGATGACTATACCTTTGGAGTATAGTCTGAAGTCAGGGAGTCTCATTTTCCTAACTCCATTTTTGTCAAGAGAGCATTGGCTTTTTAGGATCTTTTGTGTCTCCATACAATTTTTAAGATTTTTTTGTTCTAGTTTTGTGAAAAACACCATTGGTAATTTGGTAGGAATTGCATTGTATTTGTAGATTCCCTTGGGTAGTGCAGTCATTTTGACAATATTGATTCTTCTAATTCAAGAACATGGTATATTTTTCCATCTGTTTGTGTCATCTTTGATTTCTTTCATCAACATCTTATAGTTTTCAGAGTACAGGTCTTCTGTCTCCTTAATTGTAGTTGCTCAGTCGTGTCCGACTCTTTGCAACCCCACAGACTGTAGCCTACCAGGCTCCTCTGTCCATGGGATTTCCAGGCAATAGTACTGGAGTGGATTGCCATTTCCTTCTCCAGGGGATCTTCTCAACCCAGGGCTCAAACCTGGGTCTCCCACATTGTAGACAGACACTTTACAGTCAGGTTTATCTCCAGGTATTTTATTCTTTTTGATGTGATGAGAGATAACATTGTTTAATTTCTCTCCCTGAGCCTTCATTGTAAGAGTATAAATTTCATTGTGAGAGCAACAGATTTCTGTGTATTAATTTTGTATCCTGCAACTTTACCAAATGTATTGATGAGCTCTAGCTTTCTGGTAGCATCTTTGGGATTTTCTATATATAGTATCATGTCATCTGCAAATAGTGACAGTTTTACTTTTTCTTCCCCAATTTGGATTCAGTTTATTTCATTGTCTCTGATCGTTATGGCTAGGACTTCCAAAACTATGCTGAGTAAAGGTGGCAAGAGTGGATATCCTTGTCTTGTTCCTTTGTTCCTGATCTTAGAGGAAATATTTTCTAGCTTTTCACCAATGAGTAGAATTTTAGTTGTAGGTTTATCATATTTGGCCTTAATTATGTTGAGGTATGTTCCTTCTATCCTCACTTTATGAAAAGTTTTATCATAAATGGGTATTGAATTTTGTCAAAAGCTTTTCTTTTGATGATGATGACAGTGAAGATGATCATATGTTTTTATTCTTCAATTTGTTGATGTGATGTATCACACTGATTGATTTGCAGGTACTGAAAATCTTTGCATCCCTGGGATAAATCCCTCTTGATCATGTGGTATAATCCTCTTAGTGTATTGTTGGATTTGGATTGCTAGTATTTTGTTGAGGATTTTCATGTCCATTTTCATCAGTGATATGGGCCTACAATTTTCTTTTTTGTGGTATCTTTGTCTGGTTTTTGTAAGAGGGTGACGGTGGCCTCATAGAATAAGTTTGGGAATATTCCTTTCCCTGCAATTTTTTGGAATAGCTTCAAAAGAATAGGTGTTAACTCTTCTCTAAATGTTTGATAGAATTCACTGGCAAAGCCATCTGATCCTAGACTTTTATTTGTTGGGAGTTTTAAAATCACAGTTTCAATTTTAGTACTTGTGACTAGTCTGTTCATATTTTCTGTTCCTTTCTGGTTCAGTCTTGGGAGATTGTACCTTTCTTAGAACTTGTCCCTTTATTATTCCAGATTGTCCATTTTACGGTGTACAGTTACTTGTAGTAGTTTCTCATGATTTCTGTGGTGTCCATTGTTACTTCTCTTTTTTTCATATCTAATCTTATTAATTTGAGGCCTCTCCCTTTTTTTCAGAGCAGATATTCTTAACCTGGGATTTGTGGAGAGCCCTCATTTCTAACTATGAATCCTCTAAAAGCATATGAACTTTGAGTGAGGATGCACACATACATATATCTAGAAAAGGCTTCATGGCTTTTGCCAGCTTCTAAAAATTTAAGTACCATCAAATAGAATCAAGAAAACAGATCATCAGTAACTGTACTGCCACATCCTGCCACTCCTCAGAAATGCAAACATTTGCTATTTCTTTATTCTACTTGCACATTCAGGGGCTAATAATTTAGGTACAGAATTTTCATTCTATAAATTCCTGGTAAACAATCTCTCCCTTCCTGACAATTTTGATCTGCTTCGTCCTTTATATTATTTTTCAGCATATAATAAGGAATGAAGACTTTTAAAATTTTTGCTTCTTTTAAATAATGCTGGATAGGCATTGTTGGGAATAGAAGTGGCAACTTCGTATCAATTCATGTGAGATTTGTGAATTTTCAACATTCTGTGTTACCTCTATCTTCATCGTAGATTTATGCAAATATTGAGCCAACATTTTAAAAGATCTTCATACAAGACAAAATAAGAACTGTCTACATCAACTGTGATATTGTTTGTTGTGTCTTTTTAGCAATATGGCCAGTACTCTCTAGCTGTAAGAGGCTCAGACCGAGATGGTGGGGCAGATGGTATGTCAGCAGAGTGTGAATGCAACATTAAAATCCTCGATGTCAATGATAACATCCCATTCATAGAACTGCCAATAGTAAGTAATAGTCCTTGAATTTTTTTAAAGTATTTATTTATTTGGCTGCACCTGGTCTTAGTTGCAGCATGTGGGATCTAATTCCCTGACCATGGATTGAACTTGGGCCCCCTGCATTAGAAGCTTTCAGTCTTAGCCACTGGACCACCAGGGAAGTCCCAAAGTTTGGGGGGTGTGTGTGTGTGTGTGTGTGTGGCACCATGCAGCATGTGGGATCTTAGTTCCCCAGCCAAGGATAAAACCCCTACCCTCTGCACTGGAAGATGGAGTCTCAGCCACTGGACCACCAGCGAAGTCCAGTCCTTGAATTTAATAACTTTAGTTTCCTTACCTTCTAAAATTTGTTCTAACAATTCTCTTTACAGATGTACGTGTTAGTTATTTTTAAGTCATAAAACAAAGGTACACACATATTTCATCTCGTGTTTGTTTATATAATACATATGAAAAAAACCCTTATTTGAACAATGAAAAGTCAGATCACAAACATGGATCCCCTTTCTATATCATGAATAATTATAAACATTCTATATAAAACTAGTATAATTCTCTTTCTCACATAGTCTGTGCAAAAATATTTTTATTTCTTGTTTCAGCAATCCATAAGCATTGAAGAAAATACTCTGAATTCAAATTTGCTCCAGATTAGAGTAATAGATTTGGATGAAGAGTTCTCAGCTAACTGGATGGCAGTCATTTTCTTCATCTCTGGAAATGAGGGGAATTGGTTTGAAATAGAAATGAATGAAAGAACAAATGTTGGAACTTTAAAGGTTGTTAAGGTATGGTACCCTATTATATTATATCCTATGCAATATTTTGTTTTCTTGGCTTTTTTAAAAGTGGTAATCTTAAAATGATGTTGACACTTCACAAACTTGAATGGGTAGAAAAATTAAAATTACTATGTTTTAGGGTTATAGATGATATAGAGCCTTTTATAGAGAGTTTTTCTGCTTATATCATTTTATAAAAATAGGCACTGAAGTTTTTACTTGAAACTCTTTCCTATCAGTACAATATTCCCTCACAGATCATATAAAAGGAAGGCATTTTTAAACATGAATCTTGTTTTATGCTTGCAACAATAATTGATTAATCCTTTCAGTTTGAAGAATTTTATTTTGAAGCAGATTCAACATGGCCTAAAAAAAGGTGTCCCTGTCAATATTATACATCAATTATTATTCACTAACAATATTCATCATATGAATTAAAAGTTGTTAGTTTATCCAGAGTTTTTTACAAAATTAAAATCAGACTACAGTCCATGGAATTCTCTGAGCCAGAATACTGGAGTGGGTAGCCATGCCCCCCTCCAAGGGATCTTTCCAACCCAGTGATGGAACCCATATCTCCCACATTGCAGGTGGATTCTTTACCAGCCTAGCCACCTGCAAAGCCCAAGAATACTGGAGTGGGTAGCCTATCTCTTCTGCAACAGATCTTTCCAACCCAGGAATTGAACCGGGGTCTCCTGCATTGCAGGCAGAATCTTTACCAGCTGAGCTACCAGGGAAGCCCACTGCAATTGTAGGCTTATCAAATTCTCATCTCACATTGGCTGCTGACCCAGGCTTATTACAGGCATACATACACTAGAGATTTGGTCCAGATCATCTCAGTCTACAGAGTTTCTTCTGTGTCTCTACTACATTATTTATCCACCAATTTAACTGCAGTAGAATTTTCTCTGGGATTCAATGAGAAAAAATGTCTGACTCCGAGGGAGTAGACAGTGAAAGTTTCACCCTCTGCTGTTTAGACTTGTCAGTCAGATTTTAAAAATCTGCAATAGCTGTGCATGGATTGTATCTGATGCATGTAACACATATTCCTCATGGTAAAATGCAATCCTCTTTTAACTATATCCTTCCTTCAAAATTGCCCTGGGAAATGAACTCCTGAGGAATTGTGTCCCTATAGGATGTGTGATCATTTGTCTCCTATGTCTTCATAAATATCACCATACCTAGAGCTCCCATTAACTTAGTCATTGTGCACATGCCTTAATTTATTCTCTATAGTATCCCTGCAAATTAGGTTCTATGCCCACATACTGAGGTTCAGAGAGAGTTTGTAACCTGCTCATTTCTCATCTCTAGTAAGTGGGACAACTGACATTCAAACCTCGACTTCTCTAGCTATTAAGTTCACATTCTTTTTTCCACTGTCCTATCTAGAATTCCATGCTGGGAAAACTGACTCCTAATCTATTACACCCCAAACTATGATGTTACTTTAGAAAATTGATTTATCTATCTGGCCTCAATATCTCTATCTGTAAAATGGGATTAATGTTGATTTTTCTCCCAGATGTGTGTAACACCATGTATCAATTTTTTGTTAGGATTATATGCATGTAGTAAGTGCATAGAGCTTCCCTGGTAGCTGAGTCAGTAAAGAATTTGTCTGTAGTGCAGGAGACCCAGGTTTGATCCCTAGGTTGGGCAGATCCCCCTGGAAAATCCTATGGACAGAGGAGCGTGGTGGGCATTCCATGGGGTCACAAGAGTTGGACATGACTTAGTGACTGCTTCTGCTGCTGCTAAGTCACTTCAGTTGTGTCCGACTCTGTGCAACCCCATAGATGGCAGCCTACCAGGCTCCCCCATCCACCACAATAAGTGCATATGATGTGTATATATACATAATTTTATAACCATTCTTGGAGTTGCAAATAGAGATAATATTAGAGCGAAGACTGAAAATTTTAGCTAACTGGAGAGCTCAATGTGTGAATTGATGTTCATGTACTCTTGTGAAAATTTAGAAAAATGTAGTTGGTATTTACGTGCATACTGCATAGTTGTGGATTATATGAGTAGTGGATTTTGACAACATCTTTCATAATGAAAATGACTACTTGATAATTTTATAATGTAAAATGAATTTTTTCCTGGATATATTGAATAAACTATGGATTTCATTATTTACATATTATATTCTATTATTTGATTTATTGAAAGAAATCACATATACAAAATAAAATTTATTGTAAATAGTTCTTTATGGATAAAATCAGTCAAATGATTGAGACTAGATATATTTGGCCCATTCTTTGTAATAAATAGGGCTATTTTCTGAGAAATGTGAAATGATAGCAACTAACATAAGCTCTCTTTGCACTACAAAATCAATGGATTTGACCATCTGTATTATTTTGAATTTTTTAATTTGGTGGACAGTTAGAACTCACACATTTTTAACTTTTTCAACAAAGGATCTAAGACTACTGGATTTTTTTCGTACTGTATTTTCATGTGTTTTTACTGAATTGAACATAAAGTAAGAATAGATTGTGTATTTATATGTATTTATATTTTATTAAAGATACAAGAATTTCTTTTGCCTCTAATCAAATAATTTCTTTTTCCTCTAGAATGTTTTTTCTCCTTCTAGTAAAACCATTTCACTCTGTATTTTCTAGCCCCTAGATTTTGAAGCTATGAATAATCTGAAACTTAGTCTTGGTGTTAGAAATAAAGCTGAATTTCATCAATCAATTATGTCTCAATATAAACTCACAGCAACTGCAGTCTCTGTGACCGTGTTAAACGTAATTGAAGGCTCAGTGTTCCGTCCAGGTTCAAAGACATTTGTAGTAAATAGTAATATGGGACAAAACTATAAAATAGGAGAGTATGTAGCTTTGGATCTTGACACTGGTCGGCCTTCAACAACTGTTAGGTAAGACTGATTTTTTCCAACTAATTTTTACCACATATTGAACTATATCTGATTTTTGAAATTCAATCTTATAACATAAAAACTGGTGAACTGTTACTTAATTTAGAGTGTTTAAGAAAGTATAAAAATTTGTGAAAAATGTAAGATGGAAAGTGTGAAGGTTTAAAATGTGAAAAGAATTGTATCTTGAAAGTTTGATACTCCTGTGTTTATATATTTTATTGATCAGTTAGCTGATTTCCACATATCATGGTTTTGCCCTTGGAAGATTTGACTGATTGATTTTCCCATTGCAAATCTACCCATTGAAATCAATTAGATTTAGCTAACTCATATCAGTTACTTTCTTACTTTATTCAGCACTTAATATTGGTCAACAATAACCTTGATATGAAAAAGTTAGTTACATTAAGGAAAAGGTCATGCTTTGTAGTTTTTTTTAAAACTCTACATACCCAAATGTTTCTACTTGATCATGAAAAATCACTGTATTATATGTGCACATGTATTTTGAAAAGTGTCTGTAGTCAAGAGCAATGGTGGGGTGGAAAGACCTCACAAATGAGTTTTAAAAGTTTTTGGTCTGTAGTCAACTCACTCCATATGAGTATTACAGCTCTTACCACACTGTGCCATTACTGTTCTTTTTTTTTTTTTTTAATGTTATTGGAATATAGTTGCTTAAGGCTTCCCAGGTGGCTCAGTGGTAAAGAATCCAGTTGCCAATGCAAGAGAAGCAAGAGACATGGGTTCAATCCCTGGGTCAGGAAGATCCCCTGGAGGAGGGCATGGCAACCCATACTCTTGCCCCAGTGGAGAATTCCATGGACAGAGGAGCCTGGTAGGCTACAGTCCATGGGGTCGTAAAGAGTTGGACACGACAGCGATTGAGCAGGAGCTGGAGCATGTTGCTTTCCAGTGTTGTGTTAGCTTCTACTATACAGCAAAGTTATTCAGCTAAACATATACATATATCCCTTCATTTTGCTTTCCTTCCCATAGGTCACCACAGAGTACTGCCTATACAGTAGCTATACAGTAGCTTCTCATTAGTTACCTATTTTATACATGGTATCAATAGAGTACATATGTCAGTTCCAATCTCCTAATTCGTCACACCTCTCCTTCCACCTTGGTATCCATGCATCTGTTCTCTATATCTGTCTCTATTTCTGCTTTATAAATAAGGTCAGCTAAACAAATTGTTTTCAGATTCCACATACAGGCATTACTATCTACGGTCTTTGCACCACCATTGCTGATAAGCTCTCTTGTACTCCACAGATGTGAGTTCACTGTTCACACCCCTACCTCTGACTCCTTTCCAAGTTCTATTCCCCACATTTAGCACAATGCCCGACACAGAGAGTTCTCTAACCAATGTATGTCTAACAAACATATAAATGGAAGGGAAGCTTCAAAGTCAAAGATGAGGACAGGAAGAGAGTAGAGAATAGGATAGAGGTGCAAGACAAGGATGGAGTTTGGAATCCACAAGAAATCCTGTAAATTCACTGTGTATATGGGGAGGGGTTGGAAATAGGAAAGGGGTGAAAGCCAAGCTCTGAAGGAATAACTTCTTTGGTAAGAGAAAAGTTTAGAATTAGCAGCAGTCCTGGAGGTCTCAGTATCTGGGTTGACCAGGGCATTTCTGATGCTACCAAAATCAAATGGAAATGAGGCTGAAAGTATCAAGGGATTATTCAGACATCCAAGTGCATGTAATAGACATTCCATCGCAAGTGGCTGCTTAATTCTTTCTCTTAAATGTAAATCTCCCTCCATTTCTGAATGTCCTCAGACAAAATTTCCAATGATTGAAAATTATATCCAGGGGTTACATCTACTGGCAGGAAACATGTTTTAAAATCAAAACCATCACCTCACACTGGTTA
Organism: Oreotragus oreotragus; assembly: GCA_006410675.1. Classification (NCBI taxonomy): domain Eukaryota; kingdom Metazoa; phylum Chordata; class Mammalia; order Artiodactyla; family Bovidae; genus Oreotragus; species Oreotragus oreotragus. The sequence goes on along the minus strand of SJYX01018803.1, from coordinate 5,594 downwards.
GAATGGCCATCATCAAAAAATCTACAAACAATAAATGCTAGAGAGGGTATAGAGACAAGGGAACCCTCCTACATTCCCTCCTGTTGGTGGGAATGTAAACTGATACAGCCATGATGGAGAACAGTATTGAGATTTCCTTTTTTAAAAATCTAGGACTAAAGCTACCATTTGACGCAGAAATTCCACTACTGGGCACATACCCTGAAAAAACCATAATTCAAAAAGACACACGTACCCTAACGTTCACTGCAGCACTATTTACAATAACTTAGGGCATGGAAGATGTCCATTTACAGATGAATGGATAAAACGTGGTACACATATACAATGGAATATTACTCAGCTATAAAAAGGAAAGATTGAGTCAGTTCTACTGAGGTGGATGAACCTAGAGCTTATTATACAGAGTGAAGTCAGAAAGGGAAAAATAAATATTGTATAGTAATGCAAATCTATGGAATCTAGAAAAATGGTACTGATGAGCCTATTTGCAGGCAGGAATAGAGACACAGACATAGAGAACAGATAGGGGAAGGAGAGGGTGGGACGAATTGAGAGAGAAGCATTGAAACATACACATTAACATATGTAAAATAGATAGCTAGTGGGAAGTTGCTGTATAACACAAGGAGCTCTGGGAAAACCCAGAGGGGTAGGAGGGGATGGGGGGGTGGAAGGGAGGTCTAAGAGGGGAGGAACATATGTATACCTAGGGCTGATTCACGTTGGATGGCAGCAGAAACCAACACAACACTGTAAAACAATTATCCTTAAAAAAAATCAAAATCAATCTCTCTCTCTCTCTCTACATAACTAACATTAATTTGTACCACTGTCTTTCAAAAACAGATACGTAATGGGAAGAAATCCAACTGACCTGATCGGTATTGACTCAAAAACAGCCGTAATTACTTTGAGAAATAAAGTTACTATGGAACAATACAAAATACTTGGGGGAAAATACCAAGGAACAATTCTCTCTATTGATGGTAAGAAATCAACTTATTTTTTTCCCTTCTCATGAAATTTATGTATACAATTATATTATATATACATGGAAGTTGTATATACATATACATTCAGAAACTAAAATTTTAATTATTGTATTTTGAAGTACCCTTTTTCCAACAACAGTTATCATACTGGGCATTATAGAATCAAATCCTGAATGATACAAAAGACATTATAATTTATGGTTAGGACCGTGAGCTCTGGAATGAAACTGGAGTGGTATGTTGTACCATCACTTACTAGCTACAGATTTTAGAGAAGTTATTTAACCCATTTATCTCTCAGATTTTCTTCCATAAAGTGGGACAGTAACATTATAGATTTAAAAGTACTTAAGGAGTTATTAAGTACTTCCCTGGTGGCTCAGACAGTAAAGAATCTGCCTGCGATGTGAGAGACCTGGGTTCGATCCCAGGGTGGGGAAAATCCCCTGGAGAAGGGCATGGCAACCCACTCCATTATTCTTGCCAGGAGAATTCCATGGACAGAGGAGCCCAGTGAGCTATACAGTCCATGGGGTTGCAAAGAGTCAGAGATGACTGAGCAACTAACACTTTCACATTCAAGGAGTTATTACAGTAAAGTACTAGACAAGTGCTGACTTTCCATAAATGTTAGTTCCTATTAAAGTCAGTAATTGAACATTTTTAATGATATTGTAAAATTATTTTCAAATACACACAAAGCTAAGCTAGCTTAACTTTATATGATCCTTAGTTGATGTACAACTTCATGTAAACAATTTGGAATTAGCAAGTTTATTCCTTTTCAAGACCAACAGCTTTAAACTAGGTTAGATCACTAGGAGGAAAGTTCCTCAAAGCTAATTCTAAGCAATGTTTGCTGCTTCAGCTTCTCTTTCTTCTCTTTTTCTTTCAATTGTCCGAAAATGGGATTGACAATTTCCACTTGCTTCACAGATTAAAAAGAAATAAAGAAGCATTTCTTTAAAGGCATTCATTAATTCAGAATTTTTACCAAATTGTGCCGGTCTTTTCCACAATCAGTCAAAATAAATGTAGTTTTTAAAATGTGTATTACAAATAGAAATGTTTATTCCACCCACAGATAAAGCTTATTTCAGTGCTGAAATTGTCTTAACAATTGCTAGTTTACTCCTTTTCTTACACCCAACATCAAGCTTAACTGGACACATGAAGGAGAAATTGAAACTTAAGCTTACTAAAATGGTTGGTTTAGGGCAAGTAGGGAACATTATCTTTGTCATTAAAAAATACAGTTTTCTGGGATAAACATTGGATCTGATGATAATCATAAAAATAACAAAAACAGTAACAAGAGAATTGTTGTACTCTGACACAGCAATAACAATAGAATCAGGTTAGCTTGACTGAAATGACATGGACTTTGATTTCAGGTAGATTAAGATGCAGGCTTCTCAGGTGGTGCAGTGACCAAGAATCTGCTTCCCAATGCAGGAGACTCAGAGATGTGGGTTCAATCGCTGGGTCAGGCAGACTCCCTGGAGTAGAAAATGGCAACCTGCTCCAGAATTCTTGCCTAGAAAATTCCATGGACAGAGCCTGTGGGCTACAGTCCATGGGGTTGCAAAGAATCGGACACAACTGGACACACATGCACACATACACACAGACTAGGATGTAAGCCTGTCTCTATTACCTGCTTTCAGGAATATCTTTATTCATTTATTCAGAAACTATGTGTTGAATTCTAACCAAACGTTAGCCGTTGTGCCAGATTCTAGAATGACAATGATGAACAAAGTCTGACAACAAAACTTACATCTATAAAATAGAGATGATACAGCTCATGGGGTTGCAAGAGTCTGACACAACTTAGCAAATGAACAATAATAACATTAATAGTAACTTGCTGAAACCAATAGCCAGTGTGGAGCCATTAAGTTGAAACAAATCACAAAGATCTCTTCTCTCATGTTTAGCCAACAAAGACAATAATTTACTGAAACTTCGAAGGGCAAGAAGAAAGCAAATTTGGAATAACTGATAGTGAAACAAAAGTTCTTCACTTTATTAATAACGAAAATCCACCCCCCACCTCCAATAGTGCCAAATTCTCCCTCCTATGAGTTGTTTGAACTGACAGTTGTGAGTTTGAGGATATGATGTTTTATCAGGAGGTAATTTCTAGACAAATGAGAGACCAACATGTCCAAAGTCTGTTGGTTTTGTCAGCCTATAAAAGGGAAAAAACCACAACAACAACAACAACAAGAACTGAAGATGAAAGACAGTAAAACAGCAAACAAAATATGGACAAGTGTGCAACATATAGTCTAGAAATGTCTCCACATTGGCTTATAACACACTGCTGACCAACACATAATGTCGTGATGTTTATTGTGTATGTTTCTCAACTCATGGAACAGTTTTGCTCAAGCACTAATATTTACTCATTAATGTTTTGATTTAAAAACTGAGTCACAGACAAAAGACAATATGGGGGGTTATTGAATTGGCAGGAATTAAGACACTAAGTATTTATGCAAAGAGAAAATAGTTTTGTATCGTCTAACAACTATTCAACTAAATGTATAAAATATTTCTTTCATTTTAAAATTTGTTACAGATGCTCTTCAAAGAACGTGTACTGGTACAATTGTTATTAACCTTGAAAATGGAGGCTGGGAAACTGATCGTACAAATTTAAATGGAAGTATTACCACTGAAAATGGCCTTACTTCCATTTATGTTACCACTAATGGCTACACAACGGTTGTTGGTATTGCCAAAAATACTTTTGCTGGTAACACAAATGGTCATCCTGGAGGTCAACCAAGTGTTTATCAGCCACTAGGAGATAATGTACATTTTGGTCCTGCTGGCATTGGACTACTCATCATGGGATTCTTGGTCCTAGGATGTAAGTATTTGAACAGTTCTGTTTTTTTGTGTCCCTCCAAAAAAACTAGGGAGGCAATTAGTTTTCTGTCTCTTTGATGAAATATATTCTATACATTCTTATTTTGTGAAAAATTATCAAGAAATTTCTATGTTTGGTGTTGAGTTTATGACATGAAAAAAAGATCAGTTTGATTTCTTAGAGTCCAGTGGAGGATAAAGGAGAAGGCAATGGCAACCCACTCCAGTGTTCTTGCCTGGAGAATCCCAGGGACGGGGGAGCCTGGTGGGCTGCCATCTATGAGGTCGCACAGAGTCGGACACGACTGAAGCGACTTAGCAGCGGAGGATAAAAACTAGTTTGCATCGAGTCTCAATGTAATACGGAAGTAAAAATGAGACTGCCTGAAATGCAAGAGACTTGAGTTTGATCCCTGGGAGGGGGAGATTCTCTGGAGAAAGAAATGGCAACCCACTCCAGTATTCTGGCCTGGGAAATCCCATGGACAGAGGAGCCTGGTGGGCTATAGTCTATGGGGTTACAACAGTCGAACACAGCAACTAAATCACCCCCAACCACCACCTTAAGAGACAGGTTCAAATCGCCGTTTGAGTGAAGAAGACAGTAAGATACAATTGATTGAAACAATCAGAAAAGGCTACATAGAGCAAGTAAACTCTGAGTTGGGTTTTAACAGATGACTAGGAGCTAGCCTATTGGACAAGAAGAAGAAAAAATCCATGTGCACAATCCCAAAACAATGAGAGTGCAAGTAACCGCAATAAAGGACTCCAGCAGAGAAGAAATAAAGGATGTATCTGACAGTGTGATGAGGGTTGAGACTACAAACACAGGCAGGGGTTGACCTGGAGAGGACTTCATCTCACTTCAGTTCAGTCGCTCAGTTGTGTCCGACTCTTTGCAACCACATGAAGTGCAGCACTCCACGCTTCCCTGTCCATCACCAACTCCCGCAGCTTGCTCAAACTCATGCCCATCAAGTTGGTGATGCCATCCAGCCATCTCATCCTCTATCGTCCCTGTTTCCTCCTGCCTTTAATCTTTCCCAGCATCAGGGTCTTTTCCAGTGAGTCAGTTCTTCGCATCAGGTGGCCAAAGTACTGGAGCTTCAGCTTCAGCATCAGTCCTTCAAATGAATATTCAGGACTGAGTTCCTTTAGGATTGACTGATTGGCTCTCCTTGCTGTCCAAGGGACTGTCAAGAGTCTTCTCCAACACCACAGTTCAAAAGCTATGCTAAAGCTGCACAGTCTAAGAAAAGGAGAGCCAAAGAGAAGGGGTGAACTCCAACTTCTAAATTCAATTGTCTGAGTCTTTCCATGGTTACCCAACTTTTCTGAGCTTTGTTTTTTTTTAGTATCTATTTTCTAATTTTTATTTTTTTAATTATGAAGGTATGATAATACATTTATAGGAGACTTGGAAAACATAGAACAAAGTTACACATAGTTCCACTATATATTACAATATTTTTAAGTAGATAAGATTTTTATTTGGAGTTTTAATATCGATAAGATTTTTATTTGGAGTTTTAATATCTCTGGGCCTTGCTTTTGCCTTCTGGGAAATAATAAGACTTACTTCACAACAACACTTTGATAATGAAAAAGAAGTATCACGCATGGGAGCTTTTAGAAGTAGACCACAGGCTCCCCTGGTGGCTCAGTGGTAAAGAATCTGCCTGCCAGTGCAGGAGACGTGGGTTCAAGTCCTGATCC
>SJYX01018802.1:0-10950 GCA_006410675.1 Oreotragus oreotragus | reverse complement strand
TCTTTTAATTTCATGGCTGCAGTCACCATCTGCAGTGATTTTGGAGCCCAAGAAAATAAAGTCTCTCACTGTTTCCATTATTTCCCCATCTATTTGCCATGAAGTGACAGGACCAGATGCCATGATCTTAGTTTTCTGAATGTTGAGTTTTAAGCCAACTTTTTCATTCTCCTCTTCTCCTTTTTCCTCTCCTTTCACTTTAGGTCTTTATTCAAATGTCACCTTAGTGAGACCTCTTCTGGCCTTCGTTTTTTTATTTCTTTTTTTTAGTTTGTTGTTAGTTTCAGGTGTACAGAAAATGATTCAGTTATACATATACATATACTCATTCTTTTTTGGATTCTTTTCCCACATAGGTTATTACAGACGACTGAGTAGAGTTTTCTGTGCTATACAGTAGATCCTTGTTGGTTACCTAGATATTCTACATATAGTAGTGTGTGTATGTTAATCCTGAGCTCCTAATTTATCCTTCCCTCCCATGTTTCCCCTTGAGTAACTATAAGTTTGTTTTCAAAATCGGTGAGTTTATTTCTGTTTTGTAAGTGAACCTGCATCTTTTGTGTTGTTTTTTGAAAAATAGATTCCGCACGAGTTACAGCGTGCTGTGTTTGTCTTGTCTGATGTCGCTCAGTGTGATCATCTCTAGGTCCGTCCATGTTACTGCAGGTGGCGCTCTTCCCTTCTTTTTTATGGCTGAGTAATAGTACTGTCCCGTGGTACGCGTGCCCCACGCCTTCCTTACCATTCCTGTGGTGACGGGCGCTGCGTTGTCCCCAGGCCTTGGCCGCTGTGGACAGTGCTGTAACGGCCACTGCGTGTGTCTGTTCATATGGTTAGCTTTCCTCTGTGCATTGCAGCACCACTCCTGTACACACCGCTCATACTCTCCTTTGCTGCTTTCTTTTTCTTTGTAACATCATCTGACACGTAAGTGTCATCGTCTGACATACTGTGTACTTTACTGACTGTATTTCTCTTTATTCCCTCAATAGAATACAGGCTTTTGTTGCTTGCTTGCGTTCCAGCCCCTAGACCAGACCCTGGTAATATTTACTGAGTGAATGAATGTAAGCAACATTTTAGGTGCAATATTTTTTTTGCTCTGAATACAAAGTGGAGACATTATCTTTTTTAACCTTTCCTTTATTTTAATTATAAAAAATGTTAAACACATTCAGAAGAATGTTTCAGCACACAGGCAAGATATAAAGAGTAATGACAACAAAACAGCCACTTTCCTACCACCCAGGTTAAGAAACAAAATGTCAGTACTTCTGACGCCTCCTTGTTGCTTCCCCTTGTCTCATTTTCCCTCATCTGCTCCCTCTATAACCCTTGTTCTGAGTTTTCCTTATTGTCGTTGGTTTTCTGAATAGTTTTACTACATTTGAGTGTCTCATTCAGTTACGTGTGTTTCTGAGCTTTGTATGAATGGAATCCTGCTGTGAGTGTTCTGTCTTGTTCTCTCCGATCTTCCTGAGAGCCGTCCATGTTGATGCATGGAGCTCTAGTTCATTTATTTTCACTCCTATATATTAATAATATCCCCATTGCGTACGGAAGCTGTAGTTTATCGGTTTTCCTGTAATTACAAATTTAGGGTTGTTTTCTTGTGTTTTTATGCTAAAAACAGTATTGTTATGGACATACTTGTGCCCGTCTCATGTGAAAGTGTTAGTCGTTCAGTTGTGTTCAACTCTTTACAACCCTATGGACTGTAGCCTGCCAGGCTTCTCTCTCCATGGAATTCACGGACAGAGCGGGAGTGGGTTGCCATGCCCTCCTCCAGGTAATCTTCCCAACCCAGGATTAAGTTTTCCTAAGGTAGAAGATACAGACTAACATCTCACATCAGTCTTACTGTGCATTTTCCTGTCTTCTTGTGAGGCTGCTGTCTTTTCAGATTTAATTGGCCACTTCTGTTTCCTCTTCTGTAAGATGCACATCCATGTTACCCGCTCTTTTTGACTGGGTTGTTGGTGTGTGGGAGTCCTTCACGTTTTCTGCATATGTACGCTTTGTCAGAGCCTGTAATGCAGACCCCTTCCCCACTTTGTAGCTTGTATTTTCACTGTCTTTGGGTGAATGGGAATTCCAGATTTTTAAGTAATTGAGTCTAACAGTCTCTTCTCCATAGCTTATGCTTGTTTACCTTTAAGAAGTTCTTTGATACCTAAGGTCATCTGGAAACTTCCCCACCCTCTGCCCCAGTGTACTGCCCTCAGAGCTCCCCTCTGACCGGCCCTGACAGTCTCTTCTCCAGAACACCGGCAGAGGTGACTGAGAACAGATCCATTTTAGAGAGCATTTTTACGTGAATAGGAATCAAATGAGAGCGAGCCTGTGATGTTTTGTTTCACCTCTTTTCTCTAGCTGTGATTTTCACTGTGGCATCCTGGTGACTCAGTGGTAAGGAATCCGCCTGCCAGTGCGGGAGGTGCAGGTTCTGTCCCTGGGTCGGGAAGATCCCCTGGAGAAGGAAGTGGCAGCCCACTCTAGGATTCTTGCCTGGGAGATCCCAGGGACAAAGGAGCCTGGCAGGCTGAGTCCATGGGGTTGCAAAAGAGTCGGACATGACTTAGCGACAGAACAACAGTTTTCGTTGATTCTAGTGGCTTGCAGGGAAAAGATTTGGTCCTGAAATCAAACTCTGCTCATGTAAGGTAAACCTAGGTTATAACTTTAATCGTTTGACCTTATCTTAGCAGATACTTAGACAGATGAGTTTTCATTTTAAAGCTTGTTTTAAAAGTGGTTGCCATGCTAAACTTTTCTATCTAGACATAGAAAACGAAATCAATATGGATTAATTAAAGTCTGTATTAAGAATGTGAAAACAAAATTTTAATGTAATACTGTTAACTTGAATGTTGTTAACCAAAGGATAGTTAGGAAGAAATAAAGTGCCTTCTTGGTGCTTGGAAAATGTGTTCATTCCTGAAGTGCAGAATCATGGGATTATAGAGGGACCCTTAGAGGTTCTTCTGAGATGATCCATGTGGCAGAGGAATTCCTTCTACAGCATCTCTGCCCTTGGACTGAAGGCTTTGTCAAGGCAGGCAATGTGGATAAACCAATTGTATCCGTGCACTCCTGTCAACAAAGTTTATCTGCTTAGTGCACACCTTTTTTTCACTGTGCTTGGGTAAACTTCACATCACTTTCTATCTTTGAAAAGTAAAAACCTCCAATTCTTGTTTCACTTAAAACACTTTTCTAACATCAGTTGTATGTGGGTATTTTTCTTCCACAGGCAATTCTCTGATTTTCTGGACACTAGCTGGGTGTCCTGAAATTCAGTTGACTTCTGACCCTGAGGCACACCTTTCAGCACCACCTGTGCACACAGTTGGAAACTCTGGGGCATCACCTGTGCTTCTGACTGGTCAGCTGTAAAGTGGTTCCCACAGCCCCCTCAGGAAGCTCAGTCATTTGTAAGAGCAGCTCACAGAGCTCAGGAAGCAGTTGACTTATTACATCACCAGTTCATTACGGAAGTATTAAAGATGAAGACGTCCATTGGGCAAGGTCTGGAAGGGGTCTGAACACCAGCTTCTGTGCCCATGGGGTTTGGAGGGCACCACCCTCCTTGTTTGTGAATGCGTCAGCCAGCCCAGACATTGTCCAGACCGGCTACTGTAGGGATTTTCACAGAGGCTTCATTGCGTGGGCACGGCTGATTAAATAATTGTCCAGAGGTTGGGGGGTGAGGGTGAAAATTCCCACCTAGTCACAGTGTAGTTCCCCTGGCAACCAGTCTCAAGCAATGGTTATCTAGGGGCTTTCCAGGAATCTTATTAACATAAAGGCTGTTGTGGTTGAAAAGTGCTTGTTGTGAATAACAAGAGACTCCTTTCACCTTTAATAGCTCTGGGACTATTTCAGGAACTGAACCGGAGACCAAATATTACAACTAAAGATGCCTCCTTGGCTCTTATCAGTTAGGAGATTAACAGGTTTTAGGAGTCTGTGCCTAGAATGGGACCAAAACACAGTATGTATTTCTTTTTATAAATCACAGGAGCACACTCTTACTTCTTACAAGTTCCAAATCAGTGGGTTCTAAATAAAGGAGATTTTATCTCACTAAAAAAAGTCAATGTTGTGTGGAGGTTTAAACCATCAAAAGGTAAATTTAGATTCCACTGAAATCGAAGGAATACTTACTCTATGTCAGTGTACTAGGTAGTATCTCATTTCATTTAACCTTTCAGCAGCACTATAGATCCAGTTCTTGGTAATGGCAGCCCTAATAGACAGATGAAGACCTTGGCTGGTGAAGTTAGAAGGACCCTGTGCCTGGTACCACTGCAAGGTGGGACAGCCGGGCCTTTCACACATGCTTCCTGATTCCAGAGCTCCTCCTGGCAATTTCAATAAGAGAACAGTACTAGTAATAGGGATGTTTTACTATGGATCTAGATGAATAACAAATACAGATTTGGGGAGACTGTACCCAGTATCAACTATACCTAATGCAAGTCTGACCAGAAAATTGGAAATAAAAGTTCTCAAAGAATCCGTATTCCATTTACTCATAAACCGCACTTAGGTCTTGAGGCTGGTTAGTAGCAGTTTTGAAACCGTATGACTCAGATTGGGACTTTCTTTTAGACCCATGTTCTTTTAGAATCACTCACCTGGTGACTGGACTTACTGAGGCCCAGGTTCCTTGTGTCAGCACAGAAGGAATCCAGCAAGAGGCAAAGTAATAGGCAAGAAGTAGTAGATGTATTGATGGAGGATGCTTGTGAGAGATGCGGTCGGGCAGTCAAGAGGCCTGTGCCCCAGAATTAAGCCGCTGCATTTTTGTAATCAAAGGAAATCAGCAGGAGGATGGTAGCATTTTTTCTTCCACTTAATGACGTGGGGGCATATCTCATGCTTTTATGGTTAAGCAAACTGCTCTGTTCCACACTGTTCTGAGAGCTTTCTTGGGCGATCATTAACTTAGAGCGGCCTCCCGAAGTTCCCTAGGTTTCCCTCTGTTTGTAATCCCCTGTTGGGACTTCTCCAGCTACCCGTGTAACTGCGCTATTCTGTCCATATCAGTGTTGCCTTCCTTGTGTGAGTATCTGTTCCACAGCTGCTTTCTCTCATAGTTTCTCTCATGTATCACAACCACCCTGCTTATTAGCTTTTCCTCCTCCTAGTCCTACCGTTCTGCCTCTGATTTTCCTCCTTTTCACTGTGTTTTCTAAATCCTTATTAATTCCTAGGAGAGCACATTCTTAACCTTTTTCGTGATGCACCTCTTTTGCTGCCTAACAAAAGCACCCACAACTTGGTGACCTAGAGCTCTGTTATTTCCCACAGTTGCCTGGCGGCTTTCAGCTGGAAGGCCCCCTGGGCTCTGGGAGCAGCTGGAACCATTGGACCTCTGTCTCTGTGGGCTTTCATTCAGAAGGGAAGCTAAAGAGGGCTTCCTCACACTGCAGTAGCAGTAATCCCACATGGCTGGCACTTGTTTATTAGGCCTCATTTTCCAGGTTTTATAGGCTAAGCTCATTGTCACTGTAGAAGCCTCCCCAAGGATGTGGATTGAGAAGGCTGATTGGAGCCGTTCTTGTAAGTTAATTATAATAGTATACTTTGCTCACCTCCTGATTGCCTTCTGTGTGCTTGGGCGCTCAGTCATGTCCAACTCTTTGTGACCCCATGGACTGTAGCCCACCAGGTTCCTCTGTCCATGGGGATTCTCCAGGCAAGAGTACTAGAGTGGGAACCCTATCCCTTCTACAGGGGATTTTCCTGACCCAGGAATCGAGCCGGAGTCTCCTGCATTGCAGGTGGCTTCTTTACCGTCTGAGCCACCAGGGAAGCCCAGTTGCCTTCTCGGAACTTACACTTCCTATGATCATACTGTCTCCTGAATAGTTGCCCCTGAGTGGACGTCCGTCAACGTCCCCCTTATCTCAGAACCAGAGGGCCAAGTTCCCTCTGGTTGAATGTTCCCATTCAACCTTTCTGGAAAAAATCCTCTTCTCCCCGCAAGTGCCTTTAAGTTAACAAGATGTACTTTTACTACCCGTTTATCATATTAATCATCGTTTTCTACTGCCCTCTGCTCCAGTTACTCTTGTGTTCTTGCATCCCTAGACCAGCGCCTGATACACAGTGTTAAAGGTTTTGTGTTGTCCTTATACCTGGTACCAAAGCCTTTCATTTAGGAAGGTTGCAGGCCTTAAATTTCTGACCAGGTGAATTCAAGGTATTTTTTTAGTTGTCATCATTTCATGCTATCTGGCCCTGTTAAAATATCTCCTTGCCAGAAACCGTCTTATCTCTGTCAGAGAAAAAGGAAAAAAATTCCTTTTATTTTTTTAAACAACTTCGGCAGCTTCAGATGCCCTGAATGTTAGCCCATCTTCTTCTCAAGGCTTGAGCTATTCATTCCCTGGGGTCAGTACTTATTTTTTTTCTTACCTGCCTCCTACCTTCCCAATCCCTTAAGAATGTAAGCTTGGAAGAATGCATTTGAATCAGTTCTAATGAGGTGAATGAAACTGGAGCCTATTATACAGAGTGAAGTAAGTCAGAAAGAAAAACACCAATACAGTATACTAATGCATGCATATGGAATTTAGAAAGATGGTAACGATGACCCTATATGTGGGCAGCAAAAGAGACACAGATGTTAAGAGCAGACTTTGGGACTGTGTGGGAGAAGGCGAGGGTAGGATGATTTGAGAGAACAGCATTGAAACCTGTATATTACCATATGTGAAATAGGTCACCATTCCAGGTTCGATGCATGAGACAGGGTGCTCAGGGCTGGTGCACTGGGATGACCCTAAGGGGTGGGATGGGGAGGGAGGTGGGAGGGGTGTTCAGGATGGGGAACACATGTGCACCCATGGCTCATTCATGTCAGTGTATGGCAGAACCACTACAATATTGTGAAGTAATTAGGCTCCAATTAAATAAATAAATTTTTTAAAAAAAGAATGTAAGCTTGGGAGGGAAGGAATGTTTTTCTGTATCTCCTAGAACAGTACCTGGCATTTAGAAGGTACTTAATCTCTGTTGAATGAATAAGTGAATGAAATAAAAAAGTTTTCTAAGATACTTTAAGTAAAAATCTGTTACTGAAAGTGTGTGTAGAAAGTGAAAGTGTTAGTTAATCAGTCATGTCCAACTCTTTGCGACCCCATGGACTGCAGCCCGCCAGGCTCCTCTGTCCACTGATTTTCCAGGCAAGAATACTTGGGTGGGTAGCCATTCTCTTCTCCAGGGGATCTTCCCCACCCAAGGATCAAACCTGGGTCTCCCACATCACAGGCAGATTCTTTACCTTCTAAGCCACAAGGGAAGCCCTAAGTGTGCATAATACAGTCCATTTTTTAAATATTGTATGTACCCTAGAAAATTTCTCAACGGGTACACAATAAAATGCTGACAGTGATTCTCTTGGGTGGGAAGGAGAGGAATAAATGCAGAGTAGAGACTTGACTTTATAATTTTGAGCATATGCCATTTTTACAATATTTTAATCATAAAAATAGAGGCTTTACAAATCAAAACTGTCCAATATAAGCATATTAAGTGTTTTCCTTTATAGAGGTTCATAGACAAAGAAATGGCTAGATTCTCTGCATGTGTGTTAATAGTGAATACGGATGTCTTAATCATATATGTTATGTCCTATTTTTTCACTTAGCATCATATACCAGATGTTTTTACATCATTAGAAATTATTAAAAGTGCAGTTTTAGTGAATATTGCACTGGATGGGTAATTTTATACCTTATTGTTGAACAGTTGGCACTTATAAATAAGACTTGAGGAAACACTTCATTCATAATATCTTTGTGATATTTTGCTGGTATCTTTAAATAGGGTCATACCAATAGTGTTACCTGGTTAAAACATACTCATATCATTTGAAGTAATAAGCAGTTGGAAATAACTGAAGGGTAAATGAACTTTTAAGTCCATTGCCTTTTGGGGCGGCTCTTGCTATCACTTCTTCAATCTTTGCAGAGAACAGCAGTATTTAAAAGTATCCAGCCTTTTAAATACTCAGTTTTCACTTAAAGTGTAGTCTTAATGATGTCCATACTTGGCACAGATCATGTATCATATAGTAGTTATTTATATATAATTTTGCTTCTTTGAGTTTGAACATACTTAAAGAGGGACCTACTGGTAATTTTAAATTAAGGTATGCTCAATAATGTTTAAATATGGTTAGCATCTTATTAAGCTGATCTGTTCCCTTCAGGGAAGGTAAAAAGCTATGAAAGGCTCAGTGACTTTGCAAAGCAATGTACAGTTGGGGTGTGTGAAATACTTAGTCAAAACATATCTCTCCTTTTCCTCAGGAGAGAGATGTTCTTTCATTAAGACATGTAACAAACCACCTTATATTTTATTATCGTTGGTGTTAATGCTCGGTCTTATAACTCTCCTCTGTTCACAGGTTAAAGTATTACACAATCAGCTGGTCCTTTTTCACAATGCCATTGCCGCTTACTTTGCTGGGAATCAGAAGCAGCTTGAACAGACACTTAAACAGTTCCATATCAAATTGAAAACCCCTGGAGTTGACGCCCCATCTTGGCTTGAAGAACAGTAAAATCCACCTGGAGACAAAGAGAAAGTCACATTGCTATATTTCTAAACAAACCTAGTAAGGATTAAGCAGAGCAGGGGAAGAGGAAAGGGTTGACAACCACTGTAGTGATTCTTGCACAAGCAGCTTTAATTTTTCCCTTTTTCACACTTTAACAATTGAGCTGTTGAATTTGATGGGAAGGTGGGTGGTTTTAATGTAAACGTAATTTCTATAACCTGAACACAATAATCTTCCTTTTTGAGAAGTCCTTTTGTATTGTGAGGGTTGATGGCTATTTCTGTAGTTTGAAAACACCTAATATAGATTTGCACTGACAAGATAGAAATTCAAGGTTTTTGGTCCTGCAAATGAGGACCAGTTGTAACTTTTCCAAAGGAAGGTTTATGTGATTTGTATCAACATCAGATATTTTATATAAGACTATATTAAACATCTTTAAGAGAGTCATTTTCATGTATTGTCTTAAAGAGAAAAAGAGACTATTTTGCAGAGTAATATTATATGGTGTTCCTGCAGCACCTACACAGAGGCAGCAGCTCTGATGAATGACTGATTGGCTTGTGGAGTCGTGGCAGATACCTTTTTAAAAATGAATCTGTACCATTGTAATTTTGTTTAGACTTTTTCTCCAAGACGCAGGAATCACACTGTCATTTCTTTGACGCTTTTGAACTTTTGAATTTGCATCACCCAAAGTCATGGAGCGGTTCTGTTAGCAATTTCTTTTGATTCATAATGAAACCTGATTGAGAGAATTTTTTTGACAGATGGATCTGGGAGTAGAAATTCTGAATGGTTTCTAGAGTGGAAATCTGTGCTTATTAGAAAGCTAGTTTTTGGGTAAATTCCATTTTGACAGAAGTGAATTCCTAGACAGCTTTCATTGACTTCCATATGTAACAATACCGGTTAAGCCTTAAATCACAGATATGTGCCTTCTCAGATACAGTAATTCTCATTCAACCAATGTACATAAATCCATAAGCCCCTTTCAGATAATGTGTGATGTGTCTGTTCCTTCCTTGGAAAGGAGCGCTGTGTATAAATGTTGAATTTCTTTATATTCATTTAGCACATTTAAGGTTTATGGAGAAATCAACTTTTGAATTTGCCGTTTGGATTTTCTTTGTTCTTTTTGCAAAAGGGGAAGATGGAGGACTTGTTTGCCTTGAGTAAAGGAAAAATAACGTGGGTCAGTGTGGTGGCAGCAAGAAGACGGGGGCTGGAAAGGCCAGTACTGTTTCAGTTGCTCAGCACTGTTGGCTTGTTTTATGGCCTTCTGTGTGATTTTATAGTAATGTAACCCTTTTTCAGTATAAGTTCTCTTGATTTTTGTCATAAATTAATATCTTGAGATGCATCTCTTCACCTGTTCATTTCTTTTGTGTTGAAATGAAGTACTTAAAATTACTGTTATACCAGAACTTCATGGACTGTAAGATTTGTTATATATGTTCAAATGCCATTTAGCTGGCTTTTTAATTAATATGCTTGTTTTCAATGCTTAACACAGTGTAATGTGACTGTAAATCATAAAACTATTTTAAATCATTCCCTCCTGTATATTTGTACTCTGAGAGAGCCTTATTTTATTCTTCCAGCAGAATTACTACTTGTGATAGTTCATTTACATTCCCCAGAATGTGCCTCTGGTGTGAATTTTGTATTCTTATTAAAAGTGTTTGCTGCAGTACCTCATATCTCTCTCTGCCTCTTCATAATTCAGAATAAAAAACAACTATTTGGAAAAAGAGAGGCCGTATGATTTGCCTTTGGAAACAGTGACAATGACCAGAAAACGGTGCTTCTATCTCTTAGATTGTGTTATTTTAGTAAGTTACTCTTCCCTCAGTGGGACTCTGCAGGGAGCAGAACGTGTCCACTCTTACATACTTCAGCGTAGCTCAGTAATTAAATCATCTCATTTTCAGAAGAAACCAAAATTTTCAGTAATGTTAAGCAGTGAGTACATGTGCCAAAGAAATAAGTGAATTAATATGTTGTTTAGTCGCTCAGTTGTATCTGACTCTTTTGTGACGCCATGGACTGTAGCCCGCCAAGCTCCTCTGTCCATGGTGTTTCCCAGGCAAGAATACGGGGAGTGAGTTGCCATTTCCTTCTCCAGGGGATCTTCCTGACCCAGGGACCAAACCCTCCTCTTCTGCATTAGCAGGCAGTTTCTTTACCACTGAGCCACCAGTGTAGTCAGATTAACATATTCAGTTCAATTCAGTTCAGTCGCTCAGTCATCTCCGACTCTTTGGGACCCCATGAATCGCAGCACACCAGTCCTCCCTGTGTATCACCAACTCCCAGAGTTCGCTCAGACTCACGTCCATCGAGTCAGTGATGCCATCCAGCCATCTCAT
>SJYX01018801.1:0-10604 GCA_006410675.1 Oreotragus oreotragus | reverse complement strand
TCTTTTCCCTCCAATCCTATGACCAACCTTGTTCCTCATCTCACAATTGCCTGGACACTCACACCCAGAGTGCTGACAAGCTTCCGAAAGATGAGAAATGTATATATGTCAATACCAACCTCCCCAGTCATCCCACCATCTCATCCCCCACCACATCCACACATCCGTTCTCTATCTATATCTCTATTCTTGCCCTGCAGATGGGTTCATCTGTACCATTTTTCTAGTTTCCCCATATACTCTCTGATTTTGAACACATTTTCAGCTTTTCCTCTTTGTGGCCATCCTGGGTCTTCTCCTGTTTTCTCTTTCTTGGCCATTCCAGGTCCCTGCATATTTCACAGGGATATTCTTGGCTTTTGCTGGTGAAGACCTTCACTTCCTGCCCAGCTATACACGTATCTCTCTTCCATGTGACTTCCGGAGCCTCAAGTACTGAAACAACTTTTTAAAAGTGCCATCTGGCCATATTTTCCTCCTCTTTTTTTTTTTTTTTTCCTGAGCTAAAAGTCATCAGAATTTACTGTCCATCCCATTTATAATCGCTCATCTCTATCGTAGTGCTTCTCCATGAATGTGCATGTGTCTCACCTCAAGAGGTTGGTGAGGGGCATATTCTGTCTGTTGGCCTGGCCTGGCCCCTGTGGTGTTCTAGGTGGTGCAGGGTCTTCTGGTCTTGGGATCACTCTGATAATAGCAAGGCTTTGCTTTTATTGATTTTCATTCATTGGAGGCTGCATTAGGTTTCCACCATAACAGAGTACCACCACCTTGGTGACTCAAAACAATAGAATTTATTTTTCCACAGATCTGGAGGCTAGACATCCAAAATCAAGGTGTCTACAGGGCTATGCTCCCTCTGAAAACTGTAGAGGAATCTTTTCCTGCCTTGTCCTAGCCTCTGGTGACTTTCTGGCAATTTTTGGTGATCCTGGGTTTGTAGATACATCATTCCAACCATACAGCTAACCTCGCCTGATGAGCCTTCAACATTTGTTATTGCTATTCAGTCACTAAGTTGTGGCCAACTCTTTGTGACCTAGTGGACTGCAGCATGCCAGGCTTTCCTGTCTTTTGCTGTTTCCCAGAGTTTGCTCAAACTCATGTCGATGGAGTCAGTGATGCCATCCAATCGTCTCATCTTCTGTTTCTCTCTTCTCCTCCTGCCCTCAATCTTTGCCAGCATCAGGGTCTTTTCCAATGAGTCAGCTCTTTGCATTAGGTGGACAAAGTACTGGAGCTTCAGCTTCAGCATCAGTCCTTCCAATGAATATTTCAGGTTGATTTTCTTTAGGATAGCTTCCCTGGTGGCTCAGAGGTTAAAGCGTCTGCCTCCAATGCGGGAGACCTGGGTTCGATCCCTGNTGAGTCAGCTCTTTGCATTAGGTGGACAAAGTACTGGAGCTTCAGCTTCAGCATCAGTCCTTCCAATGAATATTTCAGGTTGATTTTCTTTAGGATAGCTTCCCTGGTGGCTCAGAGGTTAAAGCGTCTGCCTCCAATGCGGGAGACCTGGGTTCGATCCCTGGGTCGGGAAGATCCCCTGGAGAAGGAAATGGCAACCCACTCTAGTATTCTTGCCTGGAGAATCCCATGGACGGAGGAGCCTGGTGGGCTACAGTCCATGGGGTCGCAAAGAGTCGGACACGACTGAGCGACTTCACCTTCTTTAGGATTGACTGGTTTGATCTCCTTGTTGTCCAAGGGACTCTCAAGAGTCTTCTCTAGCACCACAGTTCAAAAACTTCAGTGCTCAGCTTACTTTGTGGTCCAACTCTCACATTTGTACGTGACTACTGGAAAAACTATAGCTTTGACTATATGGACCTTTGTTGTATATGGCTCTGTGTTCACATTTTCCCTTTTTATAAGGACACCAGTCATATTGATTTAGAGCCCACTGGAAGGACCTCATTTTAACTTGATAGACTTTATGAAGACTCTTTTAGTAAATAAGGTCACATTCTGAGGTATTAGGGGTTAGGAATTCAACATATCTTTTTTAGGGAGCCACCATTCAGCCCATGAGATGTGTACTTCTCTCTACTCCAGCCAACTTTATTATATTTTTTCTTAAATAGAATTCAGTACTTCAATCAACAACTGAAACATGAAAAACTATGGATCTTTGACTTAGAATGGGCTTCCTCTGTGGCTCAGCTGGTAAAAGAATCCACCTGCAATGAGAGAGATCTGGGTTTGATCCATGGGTTGGGAAGATCCCCAGAAGAAGAGAAAGGCTACCCACTCCAGTATTCTGGCTTGGAGAATTCCATGGACTATATAGTTCAAGGGGCTGCAAAGAGTTGGACATGACTGAGTGACTTTCACTTTCAGTTGACTTAGAATCGGCCAGGGAATGTATAGATTTGGTATCACCAAGAAAGGCACTGTAAGATAGGAATATTTAAACAGAAAAAAAAAAAAAAGGCTGTCCTGGTGGTTCAGTGGTTAAGAGTCCATGCTCCCAATACAGGGGACATGGGTTCAAGTCCTGGTAAGGGAACTAAGTTCCCACATGCCACATGGCATGATGTTAAAAAAAAAAAAAAAAAAAAGGATCCCTGATGCTCTGTTATTCCAGGGTTTAATAGTAGGAAAAGCATGAACTTTTGAATAGATTAGTTGTAAAATTTGAACCCTGACCATGACTTATTAGTTCTGTGATTTGGGAGCTAACTTATTTGCTTTTGCCAAACTTGTTTCCTTATAAGAAGAATCAGTGTAATAACACTTGGTAAATGAAGCATGGTTGAAAGAATTGGTAAGGCTTCCAAAGCACCTGGCAAGGAGTAGATATCAAGAATATATGATTATTAGTTTTGTACAGTCTGTATTCTGAATGTCCCAGCAGAACTGTCAATGGCCCCAAGCCAGGTCACCCAGTGGACTCTCCCCACTCCAAACCCCCAGGGCTGCTAGATCAGCTTGTAGCAAGTCACTGCTTTTCTCTTTCCTCCCTAACCACAACAGTGACGCAGAAGAGCAAAAATGACAAAGGAACCAATTTTCATTGTGTTTCTGTGTGACTTGCCATCATTGAAAGATGGGGAAAATAAAGTTTTCTCCTGTGCTGCTTGTAGTTTAACGTATACCATCATTTTCCTCATTGCATTCACATTTTTTATAAATAATGTTCCCTAAGTGAATGCCATAGAGATTTATTTCCATCCTTTGATTATTGTTTGTGTGTAAAGATGGACATATGTAATGCGGTTGCTCCTAAAATGAATGTAGCAGAACTCACTAAAATAGAGGCCATTCACTTCGATGTTTGGATGGAAAATGACATTATCTGTCACTAGTCCAGTGTTTTTAGTAATCTATGTTAAAGACAAAATTTTCAAAGTAGAACTTGAATGAAAAAAAATGGGAATAGTTGAGGAGGATATTCTATAGTTGCAAATTCATTTGTTTTCTAGCTGTCTATGAATTTTACACTGCAAAAGAAAAAGTCCATGCTTAGGCTAGATTGGTGTTGGAACAAGTATCATTTGTTTCTCATGTGCCGACCACATTACAGCTTACATATCCAAACAGTAGGGTATGTGACAACGGAAAACTTTGTCTTCACGTTTTTGTTAATGTTACGGCCAACATTCCTGAACTGGCCTATTATTATAGGTCCACATAACCTACAGTGAACTAAGAGAATGTTGAGTGTGTATGAGTGAGTTGAATAAGCAAACATTGCACATACATGTGATGTGCTTACACGTATATTTCTGTATTATTTTACAATTACCAAAGGAGTGGGGGAATCCTATTTTTAAAGAATCAGGGCTTAAGTTTTTTTGAAGGTTATTTGGTTTTCCCCAAAAAAACATCTAGTAAGGATGGAGGGATTCGAAAAACCTCTGAGCAAACTGGTACTCCAAATGAGAGTTTATTCAAAGTGAAGTGAAATTCGGTTGTTTCACAAGTAAAACAGGCTTAAAGCAATGCATAGGGTGTTCTGAATGCTTGCATCTGGTTTGATTCAAATGGTTTCACATTTGTGGAGTTTCAAATGAAAATAAAGTTCACAGCAAAACGAAATGTTATTTAAACCATGTGAACTGGAGCCAGTGAAAAAATTCATCCTCATAACCGCAACGTGTGAAGTTCTGCTTGGTAAGTCACTTTTCAGAGAAGGTATGCAAAACCAGATACACCTACGTGCTTGGGTTAATTCTTGAGGTTAAATTAGGTCAACCTTTCTCATTCAGTGTCTCAGCAAACAGTTTCCTCAATTTTCTTTCCTCTATCATCTATTTATGGAGTTTCTACTATGTATGAGATTTCATCATAAGTGTGTTGGTGTTACAGTGATGGCCTGTGGAGCATAAGAGTCATGCAGTTGAAGAGTTTACACCCTAGTGGTAAAGATAAAAACACATGCTTTTATGTGGTAGAATAATTTATTGAGTATTAAGGGAGCTGTGAAAAGAGGGAGAGGTAGTATAATTGGTTGTTTAACTCCTTAAGCCAGATAGTGTGAAACATACGGTGTTTTGCTATGTCTGGCCCCTCTTGGGACTTCTGTGTGGGGCAAAGAGGGTTTTCATAGCTATGAAAAGCCTAAACTAGCTACTTTGCAGGATTTGAGGGAGAACGCTGTCATAATCAATCAGAAAGTTACCTGGATAAGGCACCCTTATAGGCATTGCTGCTGTTGTTCAGTCCTAAATCATACCCAGCTCTTTGTGACCCCATGGACTGCAGCACACCAGGCTTCCCTGTCCTTCACTCTGTTCTGGAGTTTGCTCAAACTCATGTCCATTGTGTCAGGGATGCTATCTAACCATCTCATCCTGTGCTGCTCTCTTCTTTTGTCTTCAATCTTTTTTAGCATCAAGGTCTTTTCCAGTGAGCTGGCTCTTCGCATCAGGTAGTCAAAATGTATTAGAATTCTCAGAGAATCAGAAACAACAGAGATATATAGGAGAAAGGAAAAAAAAAAAAAAAGAAATAGACAGACAAACACACACACAAAGGGATTTAACAAAATTGGTTCACATGGTTGTGGAGGCTTGGCAAAGTCCAAAATCTGCAGAGTGGGGGAGGGAGGAGTGGACTGGGAAGAGTTGAGATCCAAATTCAAAGGCAAACTCCTGTCAGAATTCCTTCTTGCTCAAGGGAGAGCAGTCTTTGTTTTAATCATGCCTTCAACTGATTGGATATTCTCCACATGATGGGGAATAATTTGCTTTAATCAAAGCCCACAGATTTAAATGTTAATTTCCTCCAAAAACAACTTCACCGAATATTCATAATCATGTTTGTGTACAGGTCTGGGCATTATAGCCTGGCCAAAGTGACACACAATTAACCATCACATTGACAGTGATGGTCTGGAGTAAACAGGGTGAAATGTGGTCTCAGCAAAGACTAGACCCCTATGACTACCTAGAGAGTTTTGCTGAGTTTCAAAAGAAAATTAAGAGTTTTGAACTTACCTTTTCTGGAATATGGCACCAACGAAAGAAACATATGTTACAGAGACTATAACATAGAAGGAAAATATTGGTGAGATTTCTCAGTGCTTAGAATAGTACTAGCACATAGCAGATACTTAATATATACTGAATTAATAACATAATAACTCACCTGGATGGAATGTGTTGAGTGGGGGTTGGAAAGAATTTCTCCAAGGGGAGATTTTATGTTTTGAGGGGCAAAAATTTTTGCCTGGTACCCAAGTGTATCTAACCAGTATTTGGAGGGATTAGGAAAAATAAACCAAATTAGCTTTTGAACAAGTGCTAAGGTTACTGTTCTTAATTTATGTTAGAGGCTTGGCTCCATCTTGTTTTGGATGGGATCTGGATCAAAAGTAAGTTTTCCCTGTGGGATGGAAATAATTGTTTCATGAGATAATAGATAAGACTAAAAATTGAAGTGCCTAACTGATTTGTTTTTCCTCTTTCCTCTTTCAGATAGATAGGTCTCTTTATGTCAAGGGCAAAAGAATATTTTGGAAAAGTTAGGGTTCCCCAAAGATATTGTAATATGTATCCTAAGGGAAGGAGAGCAAGGAAGGATAGAGAAGTGAAGAGATCTTTGAGAATCAAGCTGAGGTGAGAGAAATGGAGACTGTTCAAGAATTAAAAGAAAATGAGAAGTAGTGGTTTTCAGAAAAAGCATGAATCCAAGCCCTTCTGGTTGGTTTTGCCCTTAGGTAGCATACTAGAGGCTAGATCTCAACCACAGCTTGGGAAAGAGCATGAATCCAAGCCCTTCTGGTTGGTTTTGCCCTTAGGTAGCATACCCTAGAGGCTAGATCTCAACCACAGCTTGGGATAATAGATCCACCAAACTACCACTGAGTGGAAACCACAAGCGTCAGTCATGCCCATGATGGGTAGATGGTGAGAACCTTCTTTTTCATTTTAGGAATCCCATTAAGATCCTGGATTCTGGAGCTGCCCTGGGTTGGTAAGGTCTCCTGGGCTGTTTGAGATGAACTTGTCATCCCTTTGGATTAGATAAAATTTGATCTAAAGTTTTAAAAAATAGTAGATTTAAAAACTGGGTCTGTAGATGAAGATTCATAGTTACTATATATATTTAGTCAGAAAAGAAAGCATTGGAGTAAGACTGAAGGGCAAATGACATCTTTAATCTGAACATCAAGGAAGACTGGGTTAAGAAATTAACATCTGGGTTTGCCTTGACAACCTTGGCAAAATGGAGCAACTCACTATTGCTCATCCTCTCTGGGTGAAAAGTTAGGTCTTTTTTTTTGGAAATCTAGCTTATATCCTGACCTCCTCTGACTTCTTGGAAGCAGCAGAGGCTTACAGGTCATGGGACTTCACCTCACTGTCTCTCTTCATCCTCCACACTCAGTGTTCTGATGTTGTATAAGCCAGAGTGCATACTTTGAGCCCTAAATACAGTTGACACATATAATCTTTGAATTTCCAGAAACATACCTTCTCTTTTCTCTCTTTTATTTCTCCTCTCTACCCTCTCCTTTCCTTTTCAGTTTATCAGTTCAGCATGACTCTATTTAAAAATTCTCTCTCTCCCCAACTGAACATCAATTTTTATCAGTATGAACAACTAGAAATCTATAGTAGATTTAAGTTTTAGAATAGAAATGAGGCAATAGATGTATACACATTAAAAAATAAACTATAGTATATTATTGAATGTCCAAATTTTAAATTTACTAGATAGTATTTTTCAGATCACTAAAAAGACAATTTAATAAAAGAAAGACTAGGAGGTAATAAGGGATTTGAATGCAACAGGAGTTTAATGGTCACTACTGTATTGATGATTTTGAACCATGCATCTTAAAGCAGCAATAATACACAGTTTTACTTTGAAGTCCTGATGGTAGAAAGTTTATTGATTACAATTCTTTCAGGTTCTCAGGAACTTTGTAGACTCTTTTGTGTTTTTATCTTCAATCATGCAAACTTCTTTTAGAGAGTTAGGTAGTGAGTAGTTTCCTCTTTACATTTGTTAAAAAAAAGATTTTGTTTCCATTACTCTTGGAGGTTGGTCATAGAGAATCCTGCTATGATTTATGTCAGAGAGTATTTTGCCTGTATTTTCCTCTAGGAGTTCTATAGTTTCTGGTCTTACATTTAGATCTTTAATCTGTTTTGAGTTTATTTTGGTGTATGGTGTTAGAAAGTGTCTAGTTTCATTCTTTTACAAGTGGTTGACCAGTTTTCCCAGCATCACTTGTTGAAGAGATTGTCTTTCCTCCACTGTATATTCTTGCCTCCTTTGTCAAAGATAAGGTGTCCAAAGGTGTGTGGATTTGGTTCTGGGCTTTCTATTTTGTTCCATTGATCAATATTTCTGTCTTTGTGCCAGTACCATGCTCTCTTGATGACTGTAGCTTTGCAGTATAGTCTGAAGTCAGGCACGTTAATTCTTCCAGTTCCATTCTTCTTTCTCAGGATTGGTTTGGCTATTTGAGTTTTTTTGTATTTCCATACAAATTGTGAAATTATTTGTTCTAGCTCTATGAAAAATACCGTTGGTAGCTTGATAGGGACTGCACTGAATCTATAGATTGCTTTGGTTATTATACTTATTTTCACTATATTGATTCTTCTGATACATGAACATGGTATATTTCTCCATCTATTAGTGTTCTCTTTGATTTCTTTCACCAGTGTTTTATAGTTTTCTATATATAGATTTTTTGTTTCTTTAGGTAGGTTTATTCCTAAGTATTTTATTCTTTTCATTGCAATGATAAATGGAATTGTTTCCTTAATTTCTATTTTCTCATTGTTAATGTATAGGAATTTCTGTGTATTAATTTTATATACTGAAACTTTACAAAAATAAACAAATGGGACCTAGTTAAACTTAAAAGCTTTTGCACAATGAAGGAAACTATAAGCAAAGTGAAAAGACAGCCTTCAGAATGGGAGAAAATAACAGCAAAAGAAGCAACTGACAAAGAATTAATCTCAAAATATACAAGCAGCTCATGCAGCTCAATACCAGAAAAATAAGCAACCCAATCAAAAAATGGGCCAAGGAACTAAACAGACATTTCTCCAAAGAAGAAATACAAATGGCTAGCAAACTCAATATCACTCATTATCAGAGAAATGCAGATCTAAACCACAGTAAGGTACCATCTCACACTGGTCAGAATGGCTGCTATTAAAAGTCTACAAACAATAAATGCCAGAAAGGGTGTGAAGAAAAGGGAACCCTCTTACACTGTTGGTGAGAATGCAAACTAGTACAGCCGCTATGGAGAACAGTGTAGAGACTCCTTAAAAAACTGGAAATAGAACTTCCATATGACCCAGCAATCCCACTGCTGGGCATACACACAAAGGAAACCAGAATTGAAAGAGACATGTACCCCAATGTTCATAGCAGCACTGTTTACAATAGACTGGACATGAAAGTAACCTAGATGTCCATTGGCAGATGAATGGATAAGAAAGTTGTGGTACATATACACAATGGAGTATTACTCAGCTATTAAAAAGAATACATTCGAATCAGTTCTAATGAGATGGATGAAACTGGAGCTTATTATACAGAGTGAAGTAAGTCAGAAAGAAAGACACCAACACAGTATACTAATGCATATATATGGAATTTAGAAGAGACACAGAGATAAAGAACAGACTTTTGGACTCTGTGGGAGAAGGCAACCTTAGGAAAAAACAAAGCTATAGGCATCACACTTCCTGATTTCAAACTGTACTACAAAGCTATAGTAATCAAAACAGTATGATACTGACATAAAGAAAGACCAAAAGAACAGATTACATTGCATTACAGGGCAATAGAATCCAGAGCACAGAAATAAACCAACACATATATGATTGATTAATATTTGGCAAAGGAGCCAAGAATACTCAAAGAAGAAAATGTCATCTCTCCAATAAATGGTGTTAGGAAACCTGGATATTCACAAACAAAACAATGGATCTGTAGCTTATAACACCTACAAAAATTAACTTGAAATGAATTAAATACTTAAATGTAAGACCTGAATTGTAAAACTCCTAGAAGAAAACAGTGGGAAAAATCTCTTTGACACTGGTCTTGGCAATGGTTCTTTGGATATGACACCAAAAGCAGAGTCAACAAAAGCAAAAATAAATAAATAGAATAACATCAAACCAAAAGGTTTTTTTTTCATAGAAAATAAATAACAAAATGAAGAGGCAATCTATTCAGTGGGAGGAGGTATTTAAAGTCATATATAAGATATGTGGTTAATATCTAACATATATAGGGAACTCATATAACTCAATAACAACAAATTTTTAAAAATCTGGTAAAAATGTGCAGATGACCAAAATATACTTTTTTCCTGAAGTAAGGATNTAAATAGAATAACATCAAACCAAAAGGTTTTTTTTTTCATAGAAAATAAATAACAAAATGAAGAGGCAATCTATTCAGTGGGAGGAGGTATTTAAAGTCATATATAAGATATGTGGTTAATATCTAACATATATAGGGAACTCATATAACTCAATAACAACAAATTTTTAAAAATCTGGTAAAAATGTGCAGATGACCAAAATATACTTTTTTCCTGAAGTAAGGATAAAAGTGACAAACAGGCACATGAAAAAATATTCAATAACACAAATCATCAGGGAAACATATCAAAATCACAATGAGATATCACCTCACACCAGTTAAATTTGTCATAAAAATACAAGAGATAAGTACTGGCAACAACAGACTGTGGAAAATTCTTAAAGAGATGAGAATACCAAACCGCCTTACCTGCCTCCTGAGAAATCTGTACGCAGGTCAAGAAGCAACAATTAGAACTGGACATGGAACAACTGACTGGTTCCAAATAGGAGAAAAAGTACTTCAAGGCTGTATATTGTCATCTTGCTTGTTAAACTTCTATATATAGTACATCATTTGAAATGCTGGGCTGGATGAAGCATAAACTGGATCAAGATTGCCTGAGAAATATCAATATGCAGATGACAGTACCTTATGGCAGAAAGTGAAGAGAAACTAAAGATTCTCTTGATAAAAGTGAAAGAGGAGAGTGAAAAAGCTGGCTTAAAACTCAACATTCAGAAAACTCAGATCATGGTATCCAGTACCATCACTTCATGGCAAATAGACAGAAACCAATGGAAATAGTGACG
>SJYX01018799.1:0-13229 GCA_006410675.1 Oreotragus oreotragus | reverse complement strand
GGGCTGCCGTCTATGGGGTCACACAGAGTCGGACACGACTGAAGTGACTTAGCAGCAGCAGCAGATAATCAAAGGAGGGCAGTAGTTTCTCTTGAATATGCAGAGTCTCAAAATAATCCTCATGAGAATGTGGCACGTTTGGGGGTGGCTCGTTCTGAACCCTTACAACACAGGTGTAACACATGCTCACTGAACATTTATATCACAATTACATTTGTAACCTTGGGGAACTTACACTTTGACAATGAGGACACTAAGCGCTCAGCAGCCTGTGGGAAAGTTTAAGCAGAGGCTCTAATGGCTTTGAAGGCCACATTGGATGCTAGTGTCATGGACGTTGTGGTGCACCATCTGGATGGGCCTCCCCTTTAGGACCAAGGTGTTTGTCCTTCCGGATGTCTCCTTCCAGACACTGGAGGTAAGTTGCTGAGGCTTGTTGGTGGAGTTCTTTTTCAAGAATTACCCTTGACGGAAGGAGGCTGCCTCACCAACGTTAAATCCTCTCACTTGGGCAGCCTGAGAGGCTGGATCCTGGCTGAATTATTTGGGCCTGTGAAGACCCTTGCCTCAAGGTAGGACAACTCAGAAGGGCTGTCCCAGCTTTGGAGCTCCCTGGGGGGAGCATCTGAGGCCTTTGTTGAAACTGTATTGCAGCCCAAATTCTGGCTTCTGCTTCCTTCACTCCCCCTTCCCACTCACCCACCCCCAGCACTCCCTGAGCCCTTCCTCTGTGCTAACTGGTCTCAGAGCCTGTTCCTGGAAGAACCCCACCAGAGCCAGCTAGGCATGGTGCTATTTAAGAAGCAGCTATGGGGTACATAACAAATATAGAGTTAAACAAAGTAAATTGATCATGCAAATGAAAGTTCTGAGAGCTTAATGACTGGTGTCTGGGTTGTGTCAGGACGCAGGACCTGCTTGTGATAGGAAAAGATAGGTGAACTCAGTTTATCAAGGGTTTGGGGAAAAAAGGCTTCCTTGGTAGTCCACGGGTTAAGACTCAGCCCTTCCACTGCAGAGGGGATGGGTTCAATCCCTGGTCAGGGAAGCTAAGATCGTGCATGCCATGTGGTGTGGCCAAGAAAAATATTTTTTAAGTATTTAGGGGAAGAGCTTCAGGGAGAACTGTAAAGATATAAATAAGGTGAGTAATGAATTTTTAAACAATTATTTTGCAGTGAAATTAAGTTTTAAACCTAACTTCACCATTACTTTTTGCCTTGCATCAATGTAGGTAGTTCACATCAATAAAAAAATTTATTTTCACAATAATTGCTGACTTTTGACACATTGTTTGAAAACCACACATATTGTATTGCTTTCAGAACCAGGGCCAAGCTGCTTCACATATTGCATTACAAAGGAAATAATTTATGGAACCAGAGGGCTGGTGCTGCTAAGCTGCTGCTAAGTCACTTCATTCGTGTCTGACTCTGTGTGACCCCATAGACGGCAGCCCACCAGGCTCCCCTGTCCCTGGGATTTTCCAGGCAAAAGTACTGGAGTGGGGTGCTATTGCCTTCTCTAAGAGGGCTGGTAGTGGCTACCAAATCTTGTTTAGGAATTTGTCNATTCGTGTCTGACTCTGTGTGACCCCATAGACGGCAGCCCACCAGGCTCCCCTGTCCCTGGGATTTTCCAGGCAAAAGTACTGGAGTGGGGTGCTATTGCCTTCTCTAAGAGGGCTGGTAGTGGCTACCAAATCTTGTTTAGGAATTTGTCCTCCATCTCACTGGGAAAACAGCCATAAAGTCAGTGACTAGAATGAGCAAAAAGAAATCTGCAGCATAAGCCTGTCTAAAATCATTTTCTTCCAAATGTTATAAATCATTTCTGTCTGTGCTCTACAGATTATGCCCTTTAAAAAGTAAAGGTAAAGGACAGTGTCCACCAAAAAAGTGCCTATATCATGGAATGGAAGAAAAAGAGGAGGGATCAGAGCCAGCTAAGCATTCTACATTCAATTTCACTGACAGTGTTAAGGAACGTAACCAAAGTCAGATGGTTATGGAAAGAGAAAACTTACCTGGTTCTGTCAGTCCTGGGTTATAAGGACCAGAGTAGACTAAAACTGAGAAAAATCTGGGCCAACAGCATTGTCAAGGGATGAAAGAGTGATTTGTCCTACTTCTTCCTAATTACCTTATTCTCACATTAGCATTAAAAAAAAAAAGCTATCCAGAAGGATGGCTGGAGGTACACATCAGGGCAGCTGACAGGTTTGCCCCGAAGCAGTGTTCCTCCAAAAAATGACAATGACAGTTGGCACTTGGTCTATGTCAAGAGCCTGGATTCTCTCTCTCTCTCTTTTTAATTTGACTTTTGTTTTTTTTCTGGTTTAAGAATCAGTTTAAAAACTAGTGTGAATTTTATCAAGTCTCTGTGTTCATCTGCTGGTTTACAGAAAATACAAGCAACAGAGAAGTAGTTCTTGAGCTTAAGCATGGTTTAGAATCCCATAGAAGGCTTGTTGAAACTGTGCTGGTCCCACCCCTAGAATTTCTGATTCAGGTTTAAAGCAGAAGCCTTAAGATCCAATGCATGATCCCACTCATGGTCATTTTCTTTGGATTTGACACCAGCAATGTCTTGTGTGTGTGTGCTAAGTTGTTTTAGTCATGTCCGACTCTTTGTGACCCCATGGACTGTAACCCATCAGGTCTCAGACAGAACCAAAGCTGACCTGTGGTGGACTTGAAATATAAGTGAAAAATAAGCATTTGTTTCTATAGGCCACTGAGATCTGGGGATTGTTATCATAGCATAATTTATTCTCACTAATATAAAACTCTTATATTAAGCATACTTGGCATTCTACAGTAGATTTGGCTTGCCTGAAAACCAAAGAAAAACAATATAAATGGAAAGGCAAATAACATTTCACTTCTCTTAGGCTGGTTCTATATATGTGTTCTAGTCGTATATACACCAAGAGCTGAGACCTTATGCAAACTACTTCTCTGTCCACACAAGCAGCATTAAGGGCAAGGGCCATCTACTTGTGCTTATTATTAATCAGTAATAAGTCTGAACAAAAATCACTTTGTTCAAAGATGAATCAAAAGAAATATATATATATATTAATTTTGTATACTTCATTATACATATACACACATATGTATTTGTGAAGCACACAAAACCTAATCATGGAAAAGAAAGAGCATACTTATGAAAATGACTTACTACCGTGTGCCAGACATTCTGCTAAATGCTGGTAATAGTAAGCAACAGATTTGGTCTCTGCCAGATTAGGTTTACAGTGAGGTAGGGAACGGAGAAGGAAGTGGCAACCCATTCCAGTATTCTTGCCTAGGGAATCCCGTGGACAGAGGAGCCTGGTGGGCTGCTGTCCATAGGGTTGCACAGAGTCAGACACGACTGGAGCGACTTAGCATGCATGCATGCACTGGAGAAGGAAATGGCGAACCACTCCAGTATTCTTGCCTAGTGAATCCCAGGGACAGAGGAGCCTGGTGGGCTGCCGTCTATGGGGTTACACAGAGTCGGACACGACTGAAGTGACTTAGCAGTAGCAGTAGGGAACACAGATATTTATAAAGTAATAACAAGTGTCATGCAAACATTCTAACATCAAACCACCACCTTGAAACACTCCAGTTATCTGCATTTTCCATTCCTACACCTATGTTTCCAAGCATTGATCAAAAGAGGAGAGCAACTAGAGAGGTAAGTATGAACCACATAATGCAAGGCCATATACACTCTGCCGGGAAGTTCTCTGCAAAACAGGAAGCAAAACTCATGTATGAAGAAAGGAAAATGATCATTGATATGGGGCTTAAAGGGAATGGTAAGGATTAGGAACAGCTATTATGGAAATGAGAGAGGTCACATAAAAGGATTCCTGAGAGGCACCAAGGCTCTCCACTGCAGGGGGTCTCCATATTAATATTATAGTTGTGTGGCAGTTGTATACCTGTGCTTGGAAACCTAGGTGTAGGAATGGAAAATGCAGATAATTGGAGTGTTTCAAATTAGTAATTTAATATTAGAGTGTATCAAAGGGTGATTCAAGTGTTCTGCTTACAAGAGTGGTTGAAGTCAAAGGCCATGGGCCTGTCAGGGGATGTGAAGGCTCTGTGGATTTTGAAGAACAAGTATATTGGGACTAAGGGAGACACGGGACTGCAAGAAAATGAGGATTGAGTCCAAATAAATGGGGTTTGTAAACTTAAGGTTTTAGCTACAACACAGTATGAAGTTATGGATATCTAGATTTTATAGAATGGGTACCTGGGAATGGATAGATTAAGTAGAATAGAGGTCAGGTCATCTGGACTGAGGACGCTAAGGAAGCATGCCTTAGTCATGGGTGTTGGATTCATCAGGTTGATGGCAGTAATTCAGGTGGAGACGGAAAATTATGCAGGAAGTAGATGATGGTGGCAAGGCAAGATAAAATGTCCACCTGATGGAGTGGACCCTGAAAGAGAAATCTTGCAAGGGGTAAAAAGAACATCAAAGTGTTAAGTGAGAAAGCTTCAAGAGTGAGGACATACTACCTTTGGGGTGCTGGATGGAGTGTGGGAGGAGGGAAATCAAGAGAGCTGGCAAAAATGAGTCAATATTTTTAATTGCATGGTGGAGAGATAATGGTATCATTAACCTGTTTGGAAGGTCTAGAGGGAAGGTTTTGTTTTTTGGGTAGAAGCTTTTGGGTAGAAGCTTAATTTAAAGCCATGGGGAATGGTTGGAGATTGAGTAGGCAGGAAAGAGGCCACAGCCATTGCAGGTTCGGGTGGGCTGAAATCCATGGGACCAAGCTCCTGCCTGTGACTGAGGGGTGAGCTCCTACCCCTGACCTTTAACCTCCAGGATCCTCGGCCCTCGCCCCTTGTGCCCATTGTGTTCCTTCCTTCCCGGAGGGAGAGCGGCAGACAGCGCATGCGCCCTGGACAGAGCTGCAGAGGTGGGAACGGCCGGCAGAGGGCGCAGGAGCTCAGGCCGGAGCCACTCAGGCGGGGCGCCCGTCACTGGGAAAGCGTTGAGAGCAGAGGTCAGTGGGAGACCGCGCTCAGCGCGAGGTAATAGACAGTGGGCGTGGCCAGGGCGTGGGCGGGGCGAGGCGGTTCCGGAAGGAAGTGGTTCCGGGTCCCGCGGCCCGGCTGAGGTAGCCGTTTTGCCGCTTCTGCGGGAGGCGGCGGCCGTGTGAGGGGCGAGGCCGGAGGGGCCGGCCGCGGCGGCGGCGGCGGCAGCGGTCGCCGCGGCGGCGGTAGCGGGAACTTTTCGGTCCGGTGAGCGGCTCTGGGGGGCGGGCGAGTCGAAGAGGCTCCGGCCCGAGGGGAGGGCGTGTCTGTCGCCTGAGAGAACGGTTCTTGGGGTAGCGGGTGAGGCGGTTGAGGCGGTTGGGAGGACGCGGCGGCCCAGCTTGAGATCCTGGAGGACTGCTCCCTTATCTCTGGACACTCGAGCGGTGCCTTATTTTAGACGCGGCGACCAGGGCACCTGCTGCCGGGGCCCTGACCCTCGCCCGTCGTCGGGCAGCCTTTGGCCCCCGGCGGTTACGAGCGTCTGTCTTGGGGACGGGCGGGGGGAGGGGGCGGTGCCCAGGGACGGAGCCCTTTTCCCAGAGGCGGCTGCCGACGAGCCCCGGCTTTGTCCTTCGCAGGAGGCTCTCCTG
Source organism: Oreotragus oreotragus (assembly GCA_006410675.1). NCBI lineage: Eukaryota > Metazoa > Chordata > Mammalia > Artiodactyla > Bovidae > Oreotragus > Oreotragus oreotragus. The sequence goes on along the minus strand of SJYX01018799.1, from coordinate 7,588 downwards.
CTGGGAAGCGGCGTCTTGCTCTGGTAATGTCCAGAGTGAGTAGTGAAGGCTGCTCTTTATCCTGCATTGGAAAGTAAAACTTGTCTTTTTAGAAACGTATATTGAAAATTGAATCTTCTGTGGTTCTCTGAGGTGTATTTAGGAAACTGGGCCGGCTAGTGTCACGTTTGCCCTGTCCGTAGGTCGGGAGGGAAAGAAATCTGAGAGAAACTTATCCTCTCACACATTTTCCTGCCGAGGTGCTTTTCGAGCTGCCTCTTAGGTGATTGCTTTTCTTTTCTGAAACAAACTAAAAACCACAGGTAGAAATCAAGGTCTCTCAGACTTCTGACCAGGCAACCTTCTTAACGTTTTCCTGAATTTGAGCTGGTACGACTGAAAGACTGGAATTTGAAAATAAGATTTTGATGTAGATTCATGATGAGTGCTTTATTTTTCGATGGTGTTTTAATGGTAACGGTGTAGAATGCTTTATTTTTTCACGTGGTATCTTTAAAATGGCTACTAAAGTGTTCTTTTGAAAGCCCTGCGCTTTCACACCCTCCCCAGAAGCCTTTAAAACATCTGATTAGAAATATTTATATAGCGAAATATTTAATAATATATTTATATATACAGTTTCTAAAATATACAGAACCACGGTGAGGAAGATAATTGTTCTTTCACCGTTCAAATAACCGTTGTGAATGTTTACGCTGGGGATACACCTTCCATCTTTTTTTTATCTTTTTTTTTTTGCAGAGATGAATATATGAATTATGAAATAGATTCTCTTTGATAACCAGTTTTTTTGTTTCCTGACTACATAGCATGCCGTTATTTGGCTGCAGTAATTTACTTAGTTGGTTATTCCCAGTTTGTCACTACTTAAACACTTCGTTGGAGAAATGTAAAATCTGCACATCTATGATTACTGTTTTAGTGTACATTCCTAAGTGATAGAATTGTTGTTGTTGTTTTTAATGTGAATTTCCCTCTGGAAAGGATGTGCTATTTTGCACTCCCACCAACAATCTGTGAGTGTCCTTTTCCCTACCCTAACAAAAGGCAACAGTTAAAGAATTTCTATAGGACCCCTTCAGGGCCCTTTATGTTCTGCAATCAAGTACAGGTATCCTCCTCCAGATGTCCTCTTCTTCCCACCCCTTCTGCCCCGCCCACATCCCCTATGCCGCTTATTTGTTGATGACATTCTTCGTGCCCGCCCCCCACGCTGCTTATTGATTGATGGCAATTCTGTTTCTCATCTTCTAGTCTTCCTTCACTAGTTTCCTAAAGAAGGGTTATCTTGGTGAGGCAAAGGCATTATAAAGTGAACAGATTTGAAGTCAGGACTTCCTCGAATTCCAGTATATCTGATTATCCTGAATATGGACAGTTTGCTCAGCTCTGAGTTGGAGGTTATAGTGCCTTTACCTTGCATTTCTTGCAGGGTGATTTTAAGGGTCAAATGAAAGTACATTTAAATATGCTTTGTCTCGTTGCTAATTTTTACCATATTGTAAAAATGTCAGAGCACATGAGCATATTGATTTTCTAATGTTAATTTCTGAGTGATACCCTTTGCCCCCACTCTTTCACCTTTTAAATTTGAAGTTTTACACTGATGCCCTAGATTATATTGATAATGATATCTGAGTTATGAAATTAAATGAATGAATGAATCTGCTAATGTTGAAGGAGAAAATAATTTAAAGCACTATATATAAAGCTGAGGGGGACAGATAAAAAGCTAAATAAAACACAGTCCTTGAGATCATGATGAATAAAACATAGTCTTTGTGCCCTACAGGCTACAGAATATCCAGGCAGCTAGAGGATATAAAAGCTGCTTTCCAAATTTAGACGGCAATTTTAGATGTGATGCAGGATGTCAACTATTCTCAAGTGTGCTAAAGTCCAATTCTGCTGACCAGGCAGTCACTTCAGAGTCATCTTTCTGAAGGTAGGAGTTGCAAGGCGGGGAAGTGTTAATGTTGGAGTCCCTGGATTCTGATTTTTCATCTTTCTCTTGGGGCAGGTTGGTTAACTTTTCTGAGGCTTGGTTTCTTTATCTGTGAAATGGAGGTAATTCTGGCTTCCTCAAAGGCTTATGAAGATTAAATGAGATAGTGTTCGCAAAACAACTTAGTGAACTAGGAAGTAGTGGTACTTTGGTGATCCTTCTTATCCAGTGAAGACTGAGCTTCTGCAGTAAAGAAACTGGGTCTCTTCTGACTTAGTATGATTTGCCCTTAGCAGTTGCTAGCAGTGAGTAATGTTTGCCAAATTAACATAAAATGTGACTGCTGATAAAAATTCAGTCTGGACAGTTGAAGAAGGTAATATATAAATGTGGAATATTGAAAGATTAACTACATTATTTGGAGTTGATAGTAAGGAATCAAAGGAAACATTCAACTAATTGGACCTAGACAGATTTCTACTATGACTATCATTCTACATTATGTCCCCAGTGCCATGCACATAATTTTTCCTTATCAATAAAGACCTGCTCAAATTGCTCCCATTCAAAACCTCCTGCCTAGACCCCTATCCCTCAACTACAACTCCTCCCCTGCCAGACAGACTGTTAGAAAATGTTGTTAATAATTGGCTTTATCAGTCTCCTTACCTTCCTCAAGCCATGTATTCACACTTTTCATTCCTTTTATTGGGTCTCTATATAGCTTTTGCTATGAAAGTCTCCTTTATTGAAACATCCTTCTATGCTCCTGGGTTCCCACCTTCCTTAGAGGATGTTCGTCTTGGCTGGTTCATCTCCTCAAAAGGTTAATGTTCTTGTAGGCTTGATCCTTATCCCAATATACCAGCTCTGGAATAATTTATAGAGCATTGAGGCAATCTGATGTTTGAAGGTTTGGTAGAATTCCCCTGTGAAACAATCTGGGCCTGCTGCTTCTTCATGTAATGTTTTCTTAATAACTTTCTCTGTGTCTTCTATGGAAACTGGTCTATTCAAGCTTTTTAATGTGGTCAGTTTTAGTAATAATCAGTTTTTCTAGAAAATTATCCATTTCATCAGGGCTTTCAAATTTATTGGATAGAGGGCTATAAAATAATCTCATGATTTAAAATGTTTCTTCTATTTCATTGGTTATTTCCCCTTTGCTCTTTTTTATTTTTCCTAGTCAAGTTATATTATTTTTCCTAGTCAAATTTTATTATTTAGTGGTTTATCCATTTTAATTTTTCTCAAAACTACAGAATTCTGATTTATTACTTAGATCTACTTTTCTCTTCCTCTACTTTTATCTTTATTTCCTTCCTTGTGCTTTCTTTTGGTTTACTTTGCTGCTTTTTAGTTCCTTTTTTTTTACCTTGGAAATAAATACATTTACTTTTATTCTTTCATTTTTATTGATAAGTAAGTTTAGTGCAATGAATTTTTCTTCGATGACTACTTTAAATGCATCCTATAGAATCTGATATGTAGAGCTTTTATTGTCGTTATTTCTTTAAAGATCTATGTTAGAATATCCAGGAGTTGTTTAATAAGAGGTTTTAAAATTTCTAGGTGAAATTTGTTTTTTGTTTTTATTAGTAAACTAGTTTTATTGTGTTATCAAGAAGTTTTTTTTTTCATCATAAAAATGTTATTCTTTATTGTTATCATCACCCAGTACATTTATTTTTTTTTTTTATTTTTATTTTTTTAACATGTTTATTTTAAATGTCTCCTCAATGTATCTGGGCTTCCCAGGTGGCTCAATGAGTAAAGAATCCGCCTGCCGAGCAGGAGATGAGAGTTTGATCCCTGAATCAGGAAGATCCCCTGGAGGAGGGCATGGCAATCCACTCCAATATTCTTGCCTGGAGAATCCCATGGAGAGAGGAGCCTGGCATGCCACAGTCCATAGGGCTGCAAAGAGTCAGACACAAGTGAAGCAACTGAGCACACGCAAAATGTATTTACTTTAATCCCCTCTCCTCTATACTCGCTTATACAGCTGCTGTTACTGTTCACAAAGGCCATCCTATTATGTGGATCTCCCCATGCCATCCCGGAGTTCCTTACAGGGAGGGAGCAGGACTCTTTCATAACGATCCAGTTACATACAGTACTAAGCTCTGAGCATGGTCTGTTCTCGGTAATCCCTACCGCAAACATCGGAGCGATCTCAGTGTGCTAATAAGGGCGAGTGGCTGACTTTTAACACTTGGGACTCACCCAAGATCCTTTAAATTCTCTTTCTGATCTGAGAGGAAAACAAACACGCAGCAGTATACAACTAGCCTCTTGAGGGCCTTGTCTCCCGCTCCTTGAAACAAATTTCCAAAGTTTGCTAATTACAGACTGCTCTCTAAATTACAATAAACCACACAGAAATCCCCAACTTCTCTGGAGTTGCAAGAGACAATCATTATAATCACTGTAACTTCCACCCATGTGGTACAAGCATGTTTTTTTAGCTGATAATGAGTACAGCTGGGATGAAAATAAGAATGCTATAAATTCAAACCGCGTCTGCTGAATGTCCACAGTAAATGTGTGACAGACGTGAAACTATATTTTTAGGAATTTCATGGTAAACGATGTAAAAGGAGACACCGCCTATTTTCACAGTCTGGGTCCCTCCCTCTCTCGCACATCACCTTCCACTACTTGACTTCAAACTAGTACATCAGGCTTAATTCAACCTTAACCTTATGATTTCTGCTCTCACCATTCCCCAACCCCCAGCCCAAGCTCCACACACTCCTCCCCTGACTTTGCACACGCGACAGAGGCACCCTAACTAACTTCCCCTACTCTCTTCACCACTTTCTTTTTAACTATTTATTTTTTCTGTTCTTCTTAGTCTCTTTTTGTCCCCACCATGCAGCACCTTAGTTCCCCGGGCAGGGATGGAACTCACGCTCTCTGGGGTGGAAGCCCAGAGTCTTAAACACTGGACCGCCAGGGAAGTCCCTTCACCACTTTCTTGAAGTGTGGGTTCTCACAGCAGACTGCCCAGTTTCTATTCCTGGTTCCTCTACTCACCAGTTACCAGTGAACCTCTCCGTGCCTCTCATGTACAAAGAGAATGACCATGCCTACTTCACTGGGTTAGTGTGAGGATGAACTGAAGCAATCAAGGTAAAACGCACTGAAATTGGGCCATAAACATGAATGAGCCACTGGGGAGATCAGCCACAATGGTCTCTGAAAGGAAAACTTTTTCTGTACTCTCTGGTCCACTGCTCACAACACTGCACTTCTTTTTTTTTTTAATTTAAATTTATTTAATTGGAGGCTAATTACTTTACAATATTGTATTGGTTTTGCCATACATCAACATGAATCCGCCACGGGTGTACACATGTTTCCAATCCTGAACCCCCCCATCCCACCTCCCTCCCTATAACACTGCACTTCTGACTCCCGCTACATAGGGGTTTCCCCACATACCAAGCAGATACCACCTGAGTATCCTACACTGACTCAATTCTCCCATTACCTACCTGGGGTAAGTAGATCCCCTGGCTACAGAGGTCATGCCCACACAGCTTCCTTCCCACTCTGGATGTCAATGGCAAGTCCAGGTTGTCACCTGTGCTAATACCCAACCAGCTGTAAATCGAGGGTTTCCACAATCCCTTATCCGGATTTGATAATCTGCTAGAATGGCTCACCTGGTGGGCTGCAGTCCATGGGGTCGCTAACAGTCGGACAGACTGAGCGACTTCACTTTCACTTTTCTCTTTCATGCATTGGAGAAGGAAATGGCCCACTCCAGTATTCTTGCCTGGAGAATCCCAGGGACGGGGGAGCCTGGTGGGCTGCCGTCTATGGGGTCACACAGAGTCGGACACGACTGAAGTGACTTAGCAGCAGCAGCAGCAGAATGGCTCACACAATTCACGAAAGCACTTTACTTACTATTCCCTGTTTATGACAAAGGACACAGCTCAGGAACAGGCAAATGGAAGAGAGGCATAGGACTGGGTACATGGGAAGAGGCTCAGACTGACCAAGGGTCTCTGTGGGTGCCATCCTCCCAGCACCTGTCCTTGTTGACCAGCCAGGGGTCTCTACAAACCCTTGCACGTAAGTTTTTATGAAGGCTTTATTACATGGGCACGAACGATTAACTCACTGGCCACTGGTAATGAACCCAATCGCCAGCCCTCTCCCCATCCTAAACCCTCTNATTTTTTTTTTTTTTTTTTAATTTATTTTTTTACACGAACTCCCAAACATGAACCCCCCTCCCGATCTGGAGGGAAGATGTGGGGTGGGAGGTGGGAAGAAGTTTTGTTTGTAATGTTTCTATTATGTGCAGCTAACTGATGTGTTCTTTGTGACCTAATGTATGCTTATTTTTGGTGAATGTGGTGTGGAAACTTCAGAAGAATATTGTCAAATGGTATCAAAATGTAGAGCTTGATAAATATACTTAAGATTTACCCTGTTGATTTTGCTGTTTAGATCGATCTCATTTTTGTCTTAATACCACTAAGCATGTTATATGAAAGTCTCCTATTATTAGTGTTTCTATGTATCCTTTCATCTGTTGTAGTTTTTGTTTCATGAAGGTGGTTGCAGTATTACTTGTTGTAAATATGTGTATTTTTATTTGTTCTGTCTTCATCGAGGATTGTGACTTTTAACACTGAAATGTCTTTCTTTGACATGATGAATGCTTTGGGACTTGAATTCTGCTTTGCCTGATTCCAGATTTCCCACCCCTGCACTCTTTTTATTTCCATTTGCCTTGTAAAATTTGGCCATCCTTTTATTTTTAACCTTTCACAATTACTTTGTTTTAGATGTGTATTTTATACAAATACTTGTTTTGTGAGCCAAATTGAACCTGTTTATTTTAGTAGGTGAGTTAAGCCCATCACATTTACTATTAGGACTGATATGTTTAGTCTATCATAATATTTTATAATCATGTGTATTTTGTTATACTTTCTATTTCTTTAAGCTGTGATGTGTAGTTTTTGCTCTTCTATTTTAAAAAGAGGAAGGTTTTTATTTATTTCTAATGGTTAACCTCGTACTTATGCCTTTGCTCCCCATTTGTGTGCTAAGTTGCTTCAGTCATATCTGACTCTCTGCAACCCTATGGACTGTAGCCCTCCATGCTCCTCTATCCATGGGATTCTCCAGGCAGGAATACTGGAGTAGGTTACCATGCCCTCCTCCAGGGGATCTTCCCAACCCAGGATTGAACCCACGTCTCTTATGTTTCCTGCATTGGCAAGTGTGTTCTTTACCACTAGCACCACCTGAGAAACCCACTCTCCTGTTTATTTAACCTTTTTTGTATGTGAGAGAAATATAACTGTGTCTGTGAAATCAGAGTAGAATAATAATAGGCAACGCTGAGGTTCTATATCCACTTCCAGCTCCTTGTTACTGGGAACTGGTGACAGCACCCAACCACTGTGGCTAGGAAAATAGACTGTGACCTGTTCTCTTGAGGTCTAACTTCCTCTGATCTGCTGATTGCCCTCTTGTTCTGTGGGTTCTGAGCTAACCTGGTTCTGTGCTGCCAGTGTGGCGTCTTTGTTACAAAGGCTTTCCTGGTCAGTTTTTTGCATTTGTAAATGCTGAGTTCACATTTAGTATGGAATCTCTCTCAATTGTTGTTTTTTT
>SJYX01018798.1:99722-114657 GCA_006410675.1 Oreotragus oreotragus | reverse complement strand
ATCAGTCCTGAATATTCTTTGGAAGAACTGATGCTGAAACTGAAACTCCAATACTTTGGCCACCTGATGCGAAGTACTGACTCCTTGGAAAAGACCCTGAGGCTGGAAAAGATTGAAGGCAGTAGGAAGAAGGGACGACAGAAGATGAGATGTTTGGATGGCATCACTGACTCGATGGACATGAGTTTGAGCAAGTTCCAAGAGTTGGTGATGGACAGGGAAGCCTGGCGTGCTGCAGTCCATGGAGTCATAAAGAGATGGACACGACTGAGTGACTGAACAGAACTGAATGAGAGAAAAAAGGTTTTTAACTCTCTGCTAGATGTCACTCGTGAGTTTTTCCTCTGACTATAATCCTTTGGAGATCGAAAACAAGATTTAAATGATAATGAAATCTTTGGTGCTAATTTTCTGATCTAATGAAGAATATTTTGTGTCTATCTACCTATCTCTGAGAGAATAGCAAAGAGATACAACAAAAACCACACTCACATTCTCTTTGCTTTGACAATATAGATGAACATTCAGACAAAAATATAGTGTCAACTCTGCCCATGAGTATCATAGCCACACATGCTACAGCATTTACATAAATCCTCTCAGAGAATAAACAAAAGTATTCAAATGGATTAGCTGATAACCATTTAGGACTCCGGAATTATGTAACTCTTTAGAATGGCAAGCACATAATTTGTGGGATTTGAAAGAAATGTGTTTACATGGATCAGACTTTTCTGGGCTTTTGCCAGCTCAATCTAGGCCATGTCCCCAAATTTTAAACAAAATATTTTATATTCAGAAAATGCTAGAAATATTTATACTATAATTTTTACATGTCTCCATCTCTTATTGCATTAAAATATTTCTCCTTGCCATAATCTAAAATCTATATACAAATCATTACTTGTTTGAATTGCAATTTGCAGTCCATTAAACTAAAACAGCTTCCCTGGTGGCTCAGATGATAAAGCATCTGCCTGCAATGCGGGAGACCTGGGTTTGATCCCTGGGTTGGGAAGATCTCTTGGAGAAGGAAATGGCAACCCACTCCAGTATTCTTGCCTGGAGAATCCCACGGATGGAGGAGCCTGGTGGGCTACAGTCCATGGGGTTGCAAAGAGTCGGACACAACTGAGCGAGCTTCACAAATTAACACAACTCAAGCAGAGTGAATGCATCACTGAAAGGCAACAGAGGCTGGGAACCTGAGACCCTGGACTCTAGAGCAGGTCACTGAGTGACCTTGGATAGTTATTTAACCTCTCTGTGCCTCCGTCTTCTCACCTGAAAACCTGAGATAATAACAGTACCTAGCTCACAGAACGGTTATAAGGATTAAATGGCATGCATGGGGAAACAGTGGAAACAGTGTCAGACTTTATTTTTCTGGGCTCCAAAATCACTGCAGATGGTGACTGCAGCCATGAAATTAAAAGACGCTTACTCCTTGGAAGAAAAGTTATGACCAACCTAGACAGCATATTCAAAAGCAGAGACATTACTTTGCCTACTAAGGTCCGTCTAGTCAAGGCTATGGTTTTTCCAGTGGTCATGTATGGATGTGAGAGTTGGACTGTGAAGAAGGCTGAGCGCCAAAGAATTGATGCTTTTGAACTGTGGTGTTGGAGAAGACTCTTGAGAGTCCCTTGGACTGCGAGGAGATCCAACCAGTCCCTTCTGAAGGAGATCAGCCCTGGGATTTCTTTGGAAGGAATGATGCTAAAGCTGAAACTCCAGTACTTTGGCCACCTCATGAGAAGGGTTGACTCATTGGAAAAGACTCTGATGCTGGGAGGGATTGGAGGCAGGAGGAGAAGGGGATGACAGAGGATGAGATGGCTGGATGGCATCACTGACTTGATGGACTTGAGTCTGAGTGAACTCCGGGAGTTGGTGATGTACAGAGACCTGGCGTGCTGCGATTCATGGGGTCGCAAAGAGTCAGACAAGACTGAGCAACTGAACTGAACTGAACTGAACTGAAAGCTCTCAAAATAGTAACCAGCACTAAGTAAGTACTCTGTATTTGTCAACCAAACACATATTGCACTAAAGCACAAAATGTATCCTTTGCTTGTAAAGTAAAAGCACAATAATAGCTCTTCAAAGAACCTGCTGGGTAAAACAGCAGCAGATGAACAGCTTAAGGATAAATTGAGGTAAATGAGAAATGCAACATATTTTTGTCCTCATTGTGTCCTGGTCTCCAGTATATGTGGGTTTTTGAATCAAAACAGTACGTTTTACTCTACAATTGTATTTTTCTTTTGTTTTGCTCTTCTTTTCCCTTAATAAGGCTCTCTTTTTCACTGGTCCCCAGGAAATTCCAAGTTTGATTCCATGTTGACCTCAACATAGAAAAATGAGGAACAAAAATGTGAAAACATTATTAACCCTTCTTTGTAGCTTGCTAACATTGGAGCTTTTGGATAACCTTTTGGATATCAATAGTACTCCTCTACAGCCTGATATATCAACAAGGTAAGCATGAAAAATGTATTTTTAAATTGCCATTGTTTGTTCACTAACCTCTGAATAAAAGCAGAATGAGTGGGGTACAGATAGTTCACGTCATCAAGAAGTTACTAGGGCCTGACAAAGTATTTGAAACTGGCCTTTCTGATGAGAAGAACATTGGAAAAGATTTATCTACCAGACTGTCTATCCATTGATCACCTATCCCAAATTCCACTAGTAGAGATACATTTGCTTGGATTATAAAGATACTTTGTTCTTTGAAAGTGAAAGTGAAGTTGCTCAGTTGTGTCCGACTCTTTGAGATCCCATGGGCAGTAGCCTGCACCAGGCTCCTCCGTCCATGGGATTTTCTGGGCAAGTGTACTGAAGTGGGTTGCCATTTCCTTCTCCAAGGAATCTTCCCAACCCAGGGATCAAACCCAGGTCTCCTGCATTGTAGACAGACGCTTTACCATCTAAGCCACCAGGGAAGTCCTACTTTTGTTCTTTAAGAGTATCCAATTTTTTCTTCAGGTGGTATAAAAATGTGAAGATATTATTAAAACAAACATTCACTATGAAGACGTCTCCAAAGATCCCAAAATCTGTCACTTCATCATCTACATTTCCACAGTATTCAGCCCATAGCACAGAGAAAACACATCACGTAATATCATTATTAGATATCAGTATGTCTTTCTGCTCCACAGTGAATTCCTTGAGAATCTCTTTTCTGAATATCTTTAAATTCCTTTCACTGAAGGTAGTGACTGTCACACAAACACAACATGCAACTTCAATAAATAAGGAACTTAGAAGCATGCTTGAAACAGTAGCTGCAAAGACCACTCTAACTAGGTCAAAATTTAAAAACACAAAAAAGTCTTTGTAATTATGCTGTTTAATGGACTAAAATTGTCCTTGTAACAAATATAGCATGAATTACAAAACAGAGGCATCTACTTCCTTTCTCAACTACTATGAAACAGTTATTTATATTTCATTCAGAAAACCATAAAACTTTCATACCTGATTTATTTTATTGTTAGCATATATAAAATCTAATTTATGAAGACTATAACTTCAGGGAGACAAACTTTTGTCAATCAAAAATAATTAAATTCAACAGGATAATTGTTTATATGAAATGGAAACACAAACCATAACTCAATCATTAGTTTTAGAATCCCCTATAAAGAGATGTCACTGTAACAATATTACAGCTTTTCAATATTTTAAATTTAAATATCTCAGGAAGATAATTTATTCAGTAATTGAAATCATTTCTTGCAATAAAAAATTCATTCAATAAATATTTTCTGAATCTTTATTCTATGCACTGTTCTAGGTGTTAGGAATAAGACACATGGGTCCCTGCTCCCTTGGAGATTGTATTTTAATGAAGGAAGACAGTAGATGAGTGGATGGGAGGGTGGAGGAATAGTTAGCTAAATGAATGGACAAATAAGAAAAAAGCATCACAAATGCATAAGTATTATCAGCTCAGTTCAATTCAGTCACTCAGTCGTGTCTGAGTCTTTGTGACCCCATGGACTGCAGCACACCAGGCCTCCCTGTACATCTCCAACTCCTGGAGTTTACTCAAACTTATGTCCATCGAGTGATGCAATTCAAACATCCTCTGTTGTCCCTTTCTCCTCTTGCCTTCCCAGCATCAGGGTCTTTTCAAATGAGTTAGTTCTTCACATCAGGTGGCCAAAGTACTGGGGGTTTCAGCTTCAGAATCAGTCCTTCCAATGAATATTCAGGACTGATTTACCTCAGGATGGACTGGTTAGATCTCCTTGCAGTCCAAGGGACTCTCAAGAGTCTTCTCAAAAGCATCAGTTTTTTGGTGCTCAGCTTTCTTTATAGTCCAACTCTCACACCCATACATGACTACTGGAAAAACATAGCTTTGACTAGATGGACCTTTGTTCACAAAGTACTGTGCTGTCTAGGTTGGTCATAACTTTTCTTCCAAGGAGCAAACTTCTTTTAATTTCATGCCTGCAGTCACCATCTCCAGTGATTTTGGAGCCTCCCAAAAATGAAGTTTCTCACTGTTTCCATTGTTTCCCCATCTATCCGCCATGAAGTGATGGGACCAGATGCTATGATCTTAGTTTTTTGAATGTTGAGTTTTAAGCCAGCTTTTTCACTCTCCTCTTTCACCTTCATCAAGAGGCACTTTGGTTCTTCTTCGTTTTCTGCCATATGTGTGGTGTCATCTGCGTATCTAAGGTTATTGATATTTCTCCCTGCAATCTTGATTTCATCTTATGCTTCCTTCAGCCCAGTGTTTCTCATGATGTACTCTGCATATAACTTAAATAAGCAGGGTGACAATATACAGCCTTGGTGTACTCCTTTCCTGATTTGGAACTAGTCTGTTGTTCCATGTCCACCTCTAACTATTGCTTCCTGACCTGCATACAGATTTCTCAAGAGGCAGGTCAGGTGGTCTGGTATTCCCATCTCTTTAAGAATTTTCCAGAGTTTGTTGTGATCCACACAGTCAAAAGCAGGTTGATGGAACAGAATGATTAAATGATTGTTTTGGATTGGGCATTAGAAATATCCTCTCTCTGGATATGGTATTTATGATGAGACAAAGCCAATGTGAAATAAGAAAATGAGGAAGAAGAAAACTAGGCCAGATCTGAAGGCTGCTTCATTTGAAGACTTGGTGATTATGACTTAGACAGAACTTCAGGCTGCTTTTCTTTCCTTTTACTCCCCAAGAAGCAAACAAGTGGTACAAATATGAAACAAAAGTATGTTGCAATTTTTTTTTCCACTTGAGGGATGCCCATGTGTAATGTTTTAAATCAACATAGAGCAAAGAATTCATCAAATGTAAGCTTCTTGTCTTTTACACTTTAGGAGCTTTGGGAGAAGGAATGTCAACACTCAAGAGTACACTTTATTACCTCATAGAGAAGTTCTTACCACACTACAGTTGCATATTTCTAATTGTATACATTCCAGAAATGAGATGTAATGTAGAATCCTTAAGAAGGAAAGGGCTTAGGTACTCAGGAAACTAAGTCTGCCAGTGGGGTTGGAACAGAGCTGGAAAGGGAACTAGCTGCTGTTAGATGTTTTAAAATAGATCAGTGGGTCCAGATTATACAGGGCCTTGTAAACCTCAATAGGGAATTTTGACTTTATTCTATGTGCCCTGGGAAATCACTAGAATGTCTTAAAAAGCACACAATCTGGTAGACTGAAAAGATTAATCCTATTACTGGATGGAAAACAAAAACAGAAATAGAGAGACCAGTTAGAAGGCTATTTCAGTAGAATTGTCAAGAGATGATGGTGGCTTAGGTTAAGGTGGCAGGGGTACAGAAGGAGGCAAGTAAGCCCTTGAGATATATTCTGTTGTTAGAGCCCTCAGGATCTAATGATATATTAATGTGGGATAAAGGAAATAGGAACCTCAAAGGATCAATCCTAGATTTTTATCTGTTTGTTGAATAAAGTGCCATTCTCTGATATGGGAAAGAATAAGGAAGAACAGATTTCAAAGGAGGGGACATTAATATCCTATCACAGAACAAAGGGGCTGTTCATTTTCTCCTATTGTTCAGAGGCACAGGAACAAAAAGGTAGTGCTGCTAAAGCAAAGACAAAAAGGTTAAAAAAAAATCCTCACAGCCAAGTAATTTACAGTAACTGGTAAACCAATCAAAATTCACTAAATTCAAACATTGAATTCAAGAAAATATTACCAACTGAACATGTGACTTCAACTAACAGTGAAACTAATAATTTGTTGAAAGATTTAAAGTGACTTGTAATGGAAAAATCCAATACAAGATAAGAACTTGTTAGCTTGTACTCTATTATTCGTTCACTTCAGTTTAGTTCAGTCGCTGAGTCGTGTCTGACTCTTTGCGACCCCATGAATCACAGCACGCCAGGCCTCCCTGTCCATCACCATCTCCCAAGTTCACTGAGACTCACGTCCATCGAGTCCGTGATGCCATCCAGCCATCTCATCCTCGGTCGTCCCCTTCTCCTCCCACCCTCAATCCCTCTCAGCATCAGAGTCTTTTCCAATGAGTCAACTCTTCGCATGAGGTGACCAAAGTACTGGAGTTTCAGCTTTAGCATCATTCCTTCCAAAGAAATCCCAGGGTTGATCTCCTTCAGAATGGACTGGTTGGATCTCCTTGCAGTCCAAGGGACTCTCAAGAGTCTTCTCCANCAGTCGTGTCCGACTCTGTGTGACCCCATAGACGGCAGCCCACCAGGCTCCCCCATCCCTGGGATTCTCCAGGCAAGAACACTGGAGTGGGTTGCCATTTCCTTCTCCAATGCATGAAAGAGAAAAGTGAAAGTGAAGTCGCTCAGTCTGTCCGACTGTTAGCGACCCCATGGACTGCAGCCCACCAGGCTACTCCATCCATTGGATTTTCCAGGCAAGAGTACTGGGGTGGGGTGCCATTGCCTTCCCCGGGCCCAGTCTCTACCCACCCAATAAATATTGAATAAATAAATGAGCGTATATCATCAAAGTAACAACAAAAGGCAGCCTCTGCACAGTTGGGTACCAAAGTGAAGGGTAGCAAATTAAAGTTTGAAGCAGTTAGAGAAGGGAAGTTAGCTAAATGATAGTCAATGGGTTTGGAGATAAGGTTAGAAATGGGCCTTCCCATTTCATGCAGAGTAAAAGACGCTCTCCTAGCTAGAACCTAGCAGCTTTGGGGACCCTGTCCTATTGAAAGTGAAAGTGAAAGTTGCTCAGTCATGCCTGACTCTTTTCAACCACATGGACTATACACTCCATGGAATTCTCCAGGCCAGAATACTGGAGTGGGTAGCATTTTTCCAGGGGATTCTTCCAACCAAGGGATCAAACCCAGGTCTCCTGCATTGCGGGTGAATTCTTTACCAGCTAAGTGGCCAGAGAAGCCCAAGAATACTGGAGTGGGTAGCCTATCCCTCCTTCAGGGGATCTTCCCAACCCAGGAACTGAACTGAGGTCTCCTGCACTGCAGGTGGATTCTTTACCAACTGAGCTATGAGGGAAGTCCACTGAAACATCCCTAAAACAAGGCATAAGGGAGCAACTCCCGTGTAAAACTGCCGTCCTCATATGGGACAACAGTGGTGTTATGGTGGGAGTTCCCAGGACAGTCCTTTCTCTTGGGTCTAAGGACCGCCAAACAAATGACCGTCTTTGGTCACTAGACTGTTCCTTAAAGTATCCAAAGCCTGAAAGTCTTAGATATAAAGCTTGATTATGATATTTTAATTTAGGTGTCAGTGATATGGATGAAATGTAAGGATTCGGTTGCCTCTTAGCTTCATGACTTTTAAGAATAAGCAGATGCTTAGGCAACCCAGCCCCTGATTGCCAGGCCATTCTAGACAAGGCTGTCTCCAGAGGTGGGACCTCATGGCCATCTCTCCATGACAGCCCAGAGCAACAGGACACCTCCTGATCCAGGCCTCTCTTCTTGATCTGGTGAGACTCCACTGATGGAAATGTCATCTCACCTTTGACTGGAAGAGCAAGGATCCATAGCTATTGGAATAACTCTCCTCCCCTCCCTTTACCCTCTGCATGTACCAGTCTCAGTCTGGAGTGGTAAGAAGCTAGATCCCTCTTAGGCTAGGTCACCTCCTCTTTCTTCCCCAAAAGTCTGGTTGGCAGCAATAAAACTCATATATCAGTTGGAATCTCAGCCGAAACTGATAATATAGAATAGTTGGAGGAAATTTTGGTAAAAGGATTATTTTAAAGGGTATGATCAGAGTATAAGGAATCAACAAGGAATAGTACGGTGGTGCCCCTGGGCTGTTTTCACCCTGCAGAAACAAGGTATCAGTTCAGTTCAATTCAGTCGCTCAGTCGCGTCCGACTCTTTGCGACCCCATGAATCGCACCACGCCAGGCCTCCCTATCCATCACCATCTCCCGGAGTTCACTCAGACTCATGTCCATCGAGTCCGTGATGCCATCCAGCCATCTCATCCTCGGTCGTCCCCTTCTCCTCCCGCCCCAAATCCCTCCCAGCATCAGAGTCTTTTCCAGTGAGTCAACACTTCGCATCAGGTGGCCAAAGTACTGGAGTTTCAGCTTTAGCATCATTCCTTCCAAAGAAATCCCAGGGTTGATCTCCTTCAGAATGGACTGGTTGGATCTCCTTGCAGTCCAAGGGACTCTCAAGAGTCTTCTCCAACACCACAGTTCAAAGGCATCAATTCTTCGGCACTCAGCTTTCTTCAAAGTCCAACTTTCACATCCATACATGACCACAGGAAAAACCATAGCCTTGACTAGGCGGACCTTAGTCGGCAAAGTAATGTCTCTGCTTTTGAATATACTATCCAGGTTGGTCATAACTTTTCTTCCAAGGAGTAAGCGTCTTTTAATTTCATGGCTGCAGTCACCATCTGCAGTGATTTTGGAGCCCCAAAAAATAAAGTCTGACACTGTTTCCACTGTTTCCCCATCTATTTCCCATGAAGTGATGGGACCAGATGCCATGATCTTCGTTTTCTGAATGTTGAGCTTTAAGCCAACTTTTTCGCTCTCCTCCTTCACTTTCATCAAGAGGCTTTTTAGCGGTAATTATTTAACAATGAAAAATGTAAAGACACAGAAATCTTTAGAATTCTGTATATTAATTCTAAGAAGCCAGGGAATTCTGGGGGTTCCCTAAAGCCTATATCCCTACAATGCACTTGGGTTGCTAGAGGAAAGATTTTGAGTTAAGGAAATAAAAAAATCAAGAACAGAAATGGTCACAGAGTTTAGCTACAATGTGATATATTCTTATCTTAGCTTTACCAATTGATTGGTACACTACATCATTTCAAACTGAATTTTTACTAGTAAATTTAAATATTATTCTACATTAGCCCTTGTCACTGAGGAAGGAGATGGAAGACTCCTAATAAGCCATATGTGCAAGAAGGTCCAAGGATGTGGAAGGTTCAACCAAAATTTTCTCCAGTATTTTTATGGAAAAAAAGGAATTTTAAGAGAGCCAATATTTCCCATCATATACAGCATTCACAATATTGATCTGTAAAGCAGTGAGTATCAGCAAATAGACTTACTCTCAATTCTCTTATTAATACTTTTTGGAAACTTAAGAATACTCAGTAGTGGTTTATTGATTGAAAGAGCTGGGGAGACCAGGAAAAATTTTTCATGGAAATCTGTAAGAATCATAAGCACTACACACAAACTGAATTCTTTTTAATATAAAATTACTGACACATAAGCAAACAAAAGAGTAACAGAAAGTCGTACAATTCAGTGATATGACAATGAGTAAAAAACATAGGATTGAGAAGGCTGTCTATAAACCAGCAAAATGAGAGAAATCCCACTGGGGAAAAATTGGTTTCAGGACATACATAAACACAGAAATCCTCACATACATTGTTTTCAGAACTTATGAACTAACATTCTCATTTCACTCAGTCATCTTCCTAAAAATAAACCTGACTCTAGGTCAGGGGAATATTTTGTTTCCTGAGAAGCCATAATCCTCTCTAAGGTCCTACATGAACCAATATGTTTCTCCAGTGGGTGTCCAAGCCAGTACAGCAGGAAAAAGTTGGCTCTTTACCTCTAGTGTAACATGCATGGGAGTAATATGATCATTTAAAAACCTGTGATAAATTGGAGCAGGTAAAAGCATGCATTTCTCTCAATTAGGTAGGGCCTTGATAAAATCACTTTGATTCCCCCAGTTTCAATTCTAGCTTGCCTGAAAATGCAGGCTGATCATCACTGTAATTCCTTCTTCAGAAAAATCTCTAACATCCGTTAAGGATAAAGAAATAATATTCAGATAAGACACATTTACTGACAAACACACCATGTCAAGATTTCCTCATACAAAGCACTGTACTCTCCTTTGATATGATATCTAATATCACTCCAAGCAAAAATCTTCTGGCTAAAGATTAAAGTGCTCCAACAAAGTAAAAACTTTCGGGTAATTTGTAATAAAGCTTGCAGTGAGGTTATTGCCAAGAAATGGACCACTTCCAGACAGGACTTCTCTCAGAGCTGTAGAACTGGGTTTGTGATAAATAGTTTATACTTTTAAGTAAAATTTCCCATGTTTCACATTTTGAATCCTCCAATTTTCAGCATATTGAATACTGAAAAAATGAAGCTTAGATTTATTCTTTAAAAGGTAAATTGTATTTATGGCTAAATCAAATCCTAATCCAGCTCCCCACTATGGCCATATCTAACATATAGGTAACATGAAAAGCAAGAAAATCAGGGTCCTGGCTTAAAACTTCCTTTTTAAGGAAAATACCCAACACAAAAGCCATACATTATTTCCAGGTTCCTCTCTGGCTATCAGGATGCTTACATGTATTCTCCAAATGATTATACTTGGTGAGCTGTCACTGATCTACTACAAGGTACTAGTTTTAGCTTGAAAGTAAAATTCTTTTCTTTCTTAGTCATGAATGGGAGAACAATCTGAACAGAGAGTCAAAGAAAGACAGTAATATGAAATTTCTAAGTTAGGAACTAATAATCTCCTATTTAAATACAACTGATTTGCATGTGAAGATGGTAAGTGACTTGCCTAACATCACACAGTAATGCTACAGTCTGAGGCTTTTCTGTGAAGATTAAATAAATGAAGGTGTATAAAATGCCTGGCACACTGCCTGGCCCCATAGTTAATATTGAGAGAATGTAGATCCTACCCATGAAGAAACTTCCTAATTCCTTTTTCGGTGTAATATGCTATCAACACACTATGACATCTTGATAATATTTTTTGAGTTTGAGAATCAGGAAACAAGAAATAACAAAGCATTTTCACTTTGAATTTTAATAAATTATTGGTATTATCCACAAACTGTATATATCAGAATATTTCATTGCACATTTATTCACAATGGCTTCACTAAACCAAATTATTGGAATGTGCTAAGTCACTTCAGTCGTGTCCAACTTTTTGTGACCCAATAGACTGTAACCCACCAGGTTCTTCTGTCCATGAGATTCTCTAGGCAAGAATACTGAAATGGGTTGCCATTTCCTTCTCCAGAGGAGCTTTCTGACCCAGGGATTGAACCAGCATCTCCTACATTGGCAAGCAGGTTCTTTACCACTAGCATCATCTGTGAAGCCCCTATAGCCCTTATCAAAAATGCTGAGTACAGAAAAGTTAACAAAGATCAATTATGCATTTGAATAATATATTGCCAGTGTTTAATCAGGACAAAAATAATTTTTAATAACTAAATTTTGAATAGTAAGTGATCTTTTCCCAATGAGCTAATTTTATAAATGTCTAAGAAGTATATTTGGAAGTTCCATGGAATTTTTATTATAAGGTTTTTGAGTGTCTGCATTTAATTTGTCAAAATAAATTCACTTTAAAACTTCAATGTACTCAAGAGATTAACTGTATTTAGAAAATGAATATAAATGAATCAGAACATACAGCAATGCTAATTTTAATCAGAATATGACTTTATCTTGGCTATTTGCTTAAATACTAAGTAACTTATTTATTTGAGCAAAAAAATGACTTTCATCTCCACTTTAATGAAATTGCCCCTCACACTGCAAAGATCATGTTTGTAACTACCTTGGAGAATCCCTAAAGGAGAACTAATTTAATTACTAGGCAATTACAAATTTGAGATACTAAGCTAGAAAAAAGAGTCAAGAAGATTCTCAGCATAATCAGGATTGAGATCAGTAAGTGTACTCAACAACCACCAGACCATTCTCTTTTAAATGATGCTATGTTATGCAAAACTTGTGAAACTTGA
Organism: Oreotragus oreotragus; assembly: GCA_006410675.1. Taxonomy (NCBI): domain Eukaryota; kingdom Metazoa; phylum Chordata; class Mammalia; order Artiodactyla; family Bovidae; genus Oreotragus; species Oreotragus oreotragus. The sequence goes on along the minus strand of SJYX01018798.1, from coordinate 102,414 downwards.
CTAGCTTAAAGTCAGTGATAAATAGGGCAATAAGACTATGGACAGATTCCGTTATCTGCATGCACTGTGTTACAGGGAGATGTAAAGAGGCCAACAATACACCATATTCAGCAAATTTATAAACCTTATTTTAAGCGTTATATGAAAAAGGTAAAGTGAAATTTGCTCATCATGTCCGACTGTTTGTGACCCAATGGACTATACAGTCCATGGAATTCTCCAGGCCTGAATACTGTAGTGGGTAGCCTTTCCCTTCTCCAGGGGATCTTCCCACACCAGGGATGGAAGCCAAGTCTCCCACATTGCAGGTGGATCCTTTACTAGCCGAGCCACGAAGGAAGCCCAAGATTTTTATGAAGATAAGAATAAAGAAAAGATTTACTTGAAATTAATTTTTGTTCTCCAAGGCTAACCTTATTTCTTCTATTCCATAAATGGATGGCAACAAGTATCTCCCCACCCCAGGTTTCAGCTCTACAATTTCAAGAAAATTTTCTTCAATATCTAATGGAATTTTTCTCTATGATATGCAGATGGCTAACTCCCAAATCTGTCTTCAAGACACAAATACTTTTAAAATGACATTTTTCTATCTTTTCAGCACCATATTGCTGATAGGGCTTGCTTTTCTAGTATGTCTACTGTCTAGACAAAGCAACGAAAAAGGTCTTCCTTTGGATATCTTCCCCAAAATAACTCAACTAGGAATACACAGCAGTAGAAAGAATCCTCAAATGTCAATTTGCCTTGTTTAAATTTTATCTGAGTATGTAGAACCCCACAAAAGAATTATAACATAAAATTTTCCATCACAGTGTGACCTTTTGGTGAACCAAATAAAAATAAGGTAATAGATTTTATTCCTTTATTATTTCAGAAAGCAAGGGGGAAAGTTATGACCCATTCATGATACCAAATACCACATAGAAAAGTTTAAAAGTGAACACTTTAAGGGGGTTTATAAACAAAAAATAACTTTTTTCAGATTATCAATAATAAAACAAGCTTCATCTCCTCATGTATCCTGTAGTTCACCAGTCAGAGCTGCCCTTCCCTTTTCAGTCTGGATAAATAAGCAGTTCAAACTCTCTTTCTATGACATATAAAGCAGGGGCTTTTCCCAAAGTCTCTACAAATCACTAGAGGCTTATATGCTCAAGCATATATTTTAGTTCCCATTCCTATCAAAACAGGTCAGTTTATGGATTATCACAGCATTCTGCAGAGCAGGACCCATATGTCAAAATCAGCCCTTTTCCATGATTCACACAAAATAAAACTTGATGTTTAGTAAACTTTACTGAAGGCTTGAGGGGAAAAGTTAATCATAGAAAAAAAATTAAGATTATTCATTAAAAATCTTTATTCTTAAAAGGTATTTGAGCTATTCTACCACATGACTATGCCATCTCCTTTTTCCTGTCCCTCATTTCTTCTTACAAACCCTCTTCTGCTCTCCCGCTAACTGCAAAGAGACCAGTTTAGCTTTCTCTTTTGTGCTTTATCTCCTGCTTCACTGCATTGTCACCGAAATTATTTAAGATATTTTCTTGTCAAAGACAATTTCTTCTCCAAGAGAAAGTCTGAAGCCACTTGTTGACATAATTTTTTTCCTTCTCATTGTGATGTACTCTAGTCTGAATCGATGTTTGTCAAACTTTCTTTTAGCAGGGGAATCTTTTTTTCAAATGAATCCTACTATATGACACACACATAGAACACATATACAAAGAACCCTAACATGACTAAAAACAGAGCTGCTCTTTAAAATGGAAGCAGGGAATGGACCTGAGACTACTTTGGCCTCATTTTCCACCTCTTAGACCTAATGGCTCCAAGAAAAATCTCATTGGAAGACAAGGTCTACATATATTCAAACTCAACAAATACTGGATTTCATCCATAACAAGAAGAAACTACAGAATTTAATAATCTATTGTATTTAAGAAATATGAGAAAAATGAGTCAAAGTTGACCTGAGGTTTATGAGCATATTATATCGAAAGAAGGATAATATCATTGCTAGAAATAAACTAGGGAAAGTATGTATCACTTTTAGTGCCATAATTTATGAACAATAAGGAGACCCTTTTCATAATGCAATTTGATGAAATGATCATAAAGATGGCCACTTAAGAAATGATAAATTGAAAATTCCCTGGTGGGCCATTGGTTAGGACTCTATGCTTTCACTGTGAAAGGCACAGGTTCAGTCCCTGGTAGGGGAACTAAGATCTCACAAGCTGCAGGGTGAAGATATAACAAATAATTCTGAATGCATTTAACATAAAACTTAAACACTGTCACATGAATAATTAATGTTCATAGTCATCTGTTTCCCACAATTATAATTACATGTTTTAAATTAACTTCCTGTTGATATATGATATGATTAGCTAAATTAAATTTCAACATTTAAACCTAAAAAGAATAGGCTACTTATAATTTTCTATAAAATATCGTTCATTTATTATACTATGCCAATAAGAATTATTCTATCCTTTCCTATCTAAACTTTCTATATATCTTTTCAGGAAGGATAAGTTTTATATAAATTGAAGGCAACCGAGTTATAAATTTCTGCTTTATTGACTATGCCAGAGCCTTTGACTGTGTGGATAACAATAAACTGTGGAAAATTCTGAAAGAGATGGGAATGCCAGACCACCTGACCTGTCTCTTGAGAAACCTA